>JBAMHW010000017.1:10425687-10441218 GCA_037177495.1 Rhadinocentrus ornatus
TTAATTGGTGACTAATTGGTGACTCTAAATTCTCCCTAGGAATGAGTGTGTGCGTGAATGGTTGTATGTCCCTATGTATGTTGGCCCTGCGATGGACTGGTGACCCCTAATGGGAACAAGCAGTACAGAAAATGACTGACTAACTGACTAGTTAGGAAAACACTGGTGTAGTGACATTGGTGAACCCTGTGTGTCTGTTCTCCTCCAGTGACCTGTCACTAACCTAAGGTGGCACCTGGGGTGTCCAACCAGGTTTCAGAGGTGGCCACTCTTGTCACCCCTTTAGCTCTGCCCCTGAATACAACACATAAATCGGTTTAGGTACCAGCCTGCAAACAGCAGGAGGGACATTCACCTCACGTAAGTGTTTACACATTGGAGATGTTGTAGTCAACCCTGCTGTTCAGCAAGCCACAATGTCCTCTACGACAAAGAAAGAGTGGTTAGATGAAGCAGCTAGATGCTGCACTTTTAACCATAAGCATTTGTAAGAAATGTGGTCAAAACCACAGTTTCAGTTGTGTTGGAAATGAGGTCCTGTCCTAAGCGAAGGAGCTCTAGTAACTAGAGATCTTGTTTGATGAGGATAGAGCAGAAGATTAGTGCAGTGTCTCCATTGATGTGACCCTAGATAAGTGCCAAGAAAATGGATGGAAGGATGACACAGTTTTGGTAGCACTTTATAGAAATAGTTTTCATTGGTTTACACAAACACATCACTTTGACAAAATCAGAAAACAATCATGGTTTGACCTAAAATACATTCTTTTTTTTTAAACAGTTCTTTATGCCATTTTACAGGTCCATGTCTACATGTAAACACAATGTTAGGAGGCACCATCTCCCTCATGAGCTTTATGGAACCTCTTGAATAGGAAGGTGAATTATGGGCACCCCAGATCCAGTTTTTGTTCTCTAGTTCTACTAATGTCTTGTCTAGTGTCTTGAATGAAGAACTGAGCGGATTTGATTAGAGGCAGAAAGGTGAAAATTGAGGATGATACAGATAATTTGAGTTTTTATATAATGTTGGAATTGTTAAAGGCTAAATAATTAGGATTTTTTCTGTAAAAATAATTCAAATGTTCTCATTTGTTGCGAGGGATAAAATGGAGCTTCCCAATAAACAATCTGTCCTCTACATCAACAATGTCTTTGTCAAGCTTTTCTCCTTTCAAAATAAAAGTTACGTGAAAGAATAATTCAGTGCACTGTGTAGCTCTTTCCTACTTCCTGGTTCCTTAAGCAATCATATGCGACTCCCCAAGGTTGCCAAACAACAGCGCAGCGTTTGTTATTTTATGCCAGCAAAAGAACCTGCAGTAATGATGTTTTGGCGAAGTGAATAGTGTGTTTGTCCTGATAAACTTATGAAATTACTATCAAATTAATTTATTAAGTTCGCTCTTAATAAGAAAAACACGCTCTCCGTTTCTGAAACATTAGGTGTGAATGCTACTGATTTTACCTTGATCAGATGTTTAACTGAGTAGCAAATATTTCAATATAATAATTTTCTGTTAATGGTTTTGATTAGTTTTTTCAGAAGTTTGCCAACTGACAGGGTGGTACCTCAGGGTATGGATATAAGGAGCTGCCAAGCCAAATGGCTGGTCTGCATAGAGGGAAGTCTACTGTGGTGAATGTCCACTAAATGGAAAACTTACTACCAGAAGCCTACAATTGTTCCTATTCTTCTTTTGTTCACACGCTGTCTTGCCACACAGAACACACTACAGCGACACTTGGTCATCTCCTGGCTGTCTTCAGGCTGTAACATCACTTGGTTTTTTTGGTTACAATAAGATCTTGGTGAGAGCAAATATACATACAGTTTCACAAACAGTTGCTCTCACAACCACAAGAGTTTGGATATTCCTAGAACATACACTACTCACAAAAGGTTATTGGATATTTGACGTTTTTTATTATGTTAGAATTAACCTAAAATCCATTCCAACTTTTACCTGAACCTAATTTGACCTTTTCTAAACTTTAAAAAGCACATGCACAACTTTTAAATATTTACTAAGTCCTTATTTGATAACAAGCTTATGCTGTTCCCTAAGAAGGTGATTTACCACTGAAAAAAACAAAAAAAAAATTTATTTTTTTTTTTAACTTTTTAGACCAAAACAACACTGAACACATAACAAGTTAAAGATACATTGACATTTTAATGTCCTGCGATGGACTGGGGACCTGTCCAGGGTGTACCCAGCCTCTCACCTGAAACAATGCTGGGATAGACTACAGCTTACCCCGCGACCCGTAATGGAATAAGCGGTACAGATAATGACTGACATTTTAAGTTGAGGTATACCCACTACTTTTTACATTTTTTTTTAAATTTGACCCAAAAGTTGAATATCTCTTTTTTTTTTCTTCTTTTTTTTTTGCGAGCAGTGTAAGTAAAGTCTGCCTGCATGCAGACACATTCTGGAGAGAGCTTAATTCCTTTGTCAGAGTAGCCACAAATAATATACTGCATAATGATCAACAACACTGAATAAAAATGTGAATAAAAAATGAAAGATAATTTCATTAAGTAGGCATATCTGTCTTCATTAGGCACATTTATCTATCCTTTTAATGCATTAATGGAATCTGATTTTTCACATGCTCATTTTAAATGTTGCTGGCTGTTAATGTGGGTATTCAGTGGGTGCCAGATGCTTGTGGTCTTGTATTGTACCCTAGTTAGAAACTGCTAAAGAATTTTGCAAGTAGCATGAGAATGATCATCTCATTCCTAAGGCTATCACTATAAAAGAGAAAAAAAATTTTGTCCACTTTATGATTTCAATGGCAGTTGCCATGTCCCGTCATCATGTTTCTCTGAGTGTGAGGCTAACTAACAGGTGAATTCCTTACTGATTGGCTTTGTAAAGTATTGCTAAAGAAGGCCTGTGACAGTATGTATGACAGATTTGTCAGATTATTGTTGCAACACATGGCTGGCTTATTTACTAACATTACATGACAGGAAGAATGGAATATTATACACAACATATTTGAAGTGTAGCCCCCTAAGACTGTTATACCTTGAGATACGAGTTTAATTCGTTCCGTGACCTTGCTCATATCTCAATTTGCTCTTATCTCAAAGCAATTTTCCCCATTTGAATAAATTGAAATCCCATTAATCCGTTCCAGCTCGCAAAATTCCACTCCAGTTGTTTTGTTTATGTGTTTTGAATAGGAAAAATGGACAGTACCTGTATTTATAAATGACAAATATTGTATAAAATCATACAGTAATAGAAAAGAATGTTAAAAAATAAACTGGTTTTACTATAAAGCGTATTATTTACCTTGGAAATCAGACGACTTGAGCTAACGGAAGATGCGCACGGAGGTTGAGGGAGGAGTAAACAGGCGGAGGAGTTAGGAAGAATAGGAGATGCGGGAAGCTGAGTCGGAGGAAACAAAGCACACTTTGTGGGTCTTTGTTCGGCGGCATCGGCTCCGATGCTTGTATCTCAAAGATTTGTTTGTATCTCAAGGCAAAAATTTGGTCGTATCACAGCTCGTATCTCAAAAAATTTGTATCTCAATGCTCTCGTATCTCGAAGTATCATTTAAAAGGCATTCTTAAACTTAATAATGATAAAAAACAATCTCCGAAAAACTGTTGGACAGAACTGCCAATATTTAGTAAGACCTTAATATTTCTGCTAAAGCAGAGACATTAGGCTTCTGTTATAAATTATGATATTGAGCATATCGGGCATTTTCCTGGTTTATTTATTGGTCTGACAGGTCCACAAGACTTGGCAGATTGGTGGCCCAAGTAACAATGGGTTGGTCCACCCACAATTTGAAGTGATAAAAACATGTTAATAAAACAGCTGTTTTATTGATACTTTATCTTGTTACATGTATGAAATTACTTGACGACGTCGGTGTTTCCAGCAGGAGAACAGCTGGTTAACTGGTTGTATTATAACAGCAGATCTTCAGTTCTTTTATGTCTTCTATACTGAAAAAGGTCCACAAACTAAACTGCTATTTAAATTGAAAACATGACTTTTTAACCATCATTCATCAACATAAACAGAGGGTTGGCAGCTTTATTTTCTTTATAAGCCTATTTGTTATTGATGTAGGTGTGTAGGTGTTCGTGTTCATAGATAATATACTGAATAAAGCACTTTAAGATTGTTTATTTATTTTTGTCCATATATTAATGCTGATGCAGCTGTTTGCCTCTCTGGACCTAACTGAATTATTATGTTAAAAGAAAAAAATAAGAAAGAAAAGAAAATCTCTATTCAATCTGTTTAACCTTGTTCAGATAACATCTCTTGAAGAGGAAAAAAAATCAGTAAGAAAGAGGAGAGCAGGCAGCAGACACAGAGACAGAGTTTCTGATAGTTTTTATCTGATCCATCATTTCTGTCTGTTCTTTATATTTTCTTTCTCCTTCAAACACAAAGTCGGATGAATGCTGCTCTAATGTTCATCACTGTGCTAAAGTTATTTAAATCCAGGTTGAAGACCCACCTGTTCGCTGCTGCATTTTAATAGATTTTATTTAGAAGTCCAGATCGGCATCTTGTTCTTTTAACCTGGAATTTTAACTTTATTTCTTGCATTTTATCTATTTTGTTTGAGCCTTTTCTCGTTTAATGAATTTTATTTCTTTTAATCTTTGTTTTTTTATGCGCTTTCTGCACCCTGCTATAATGTTTTATGTAAAGCACTTTAAATTGTCTTGTACATGAAATGTGTGATACAAATAAATTTCCCTTATCTAACATAGAGATGTATATTAATTACACTTTTTGGAGGTATTTAACGTGTTCACTCTACTTGTTTCCTTTTAACTGCCTGCGTGGTTTTAGTGGCTTGAAGGAGTTGCACGGTTGATATTCTCATTTGAGGGAGCTGTTTAAAAAGGACCTCACAGAGACAGATTGTAGTTAACTCAGGATTTATAAACAGTAGGGATATTGAGCAAGGCTTCTTATGAATCTGAACAAGAGGAGGAACACAGGAGTCCAGGATCTGCTAGGAGAGTTGAGACCCGGAAAGGGAAGGTAAGTCCATTTGATTCCAAACGAGGTCCGACACGGAGTGAATGAGTAGCTGGAGTATAAGAAGCCTGGAGGGATAGTGATCAACGGTGTGAATAGTCAATACTCCGGAGAAGGACTCCGGTGATACATGGCAGGAGTAGGCTTGATTCTGACAGAGCCTGGTGCGGATGTGACAGGGGGCATGGTCGAGGTCAACTGGGATGCAGATTGTGAAAGTCCACCAGCATGAAGGGGTCCAGAACATCAACCCATGGAACCCATGACCGTTCCTCTAGACCGTAACCCTCCCAGTTGACCAGGTTTTCCAGACACCCACGGCGCCGCCTCGAGTTTATGATGCCCCGGATGGCGTAGATGGATCCATCCTGCATATCCAGAGGAGGAGTAGGGAGAACATCCACCGCACCAGACTCTGTGGAAAGGAGTGAGAGGAGGATGGTAAGGCATTAGTAAAAACACATGAAAAACTGGATGTATTCTATAGGAGGCCGGTAATTCAAAACGTCATGTGATTGGGTTGACTTTGGTGAGTATCTTAAAGGGTCCTATGTAACGGTGACTTAATTTTTGACAGATAGCATGGGCACGTATATCCCGAGAGGAAAACCACACTAGGTCTCCTTCAGCATACATTTGTTCCTGAGATCGCCGTTGGTCTGCCTGCGTGGTGTAGTGTCTGACGGCACGTTGCAAGTGTCTGTGCGCCTGACCCCAAACCTGATCACTGCGTTGGAACCACGCGTCCACTGCAGGCATATCAGACCTTTCCACATTCCAGGGAAAGAGTGGAGGTTGAAATCCCAGTACACACTCAAATGGGGTTATCCCTGTAGAGGCCTGATGGAGAGAATTCCGGGCGTGTTCTGCCCAGGGGAGAAACTCACTCCAAGAGGTGGGGTGCTTGTGGCAGAAGGTTCTCAGGAAGCGGTTTACCTCTTGGATTTTCCTTTCTGCTTGTCCATTAGTCTGTGGATGATAGCCACAAGACAGACTTACTGTGACCCCCAATAAACAAAGGAATGAATGTCAAAACTTGGAAACAAATTGAGGACCACAGTGAGAAACGATGTCTTCTGGAATGCCAATGTTTCAGAACACCTGGTCACAGATGCCTCTGGCAGTGTCAGCGGCTGTGGGGACACTGGGAAAAGAAATTAGCTTGCATGCCTGGAAAATCTGTCCACAACAACTAAAATGCATGTTTTACCTTGGGAAACCGGAAGATCTTTGAGGTAATCTACACCCAGGTGAGCCCAGTAGAGGTTGCAGTTTTCCCTCAGGAAGGTGTCGAAGAGTCTTTGCCTTCTGGCACTAAACATGTCTGCTGATGGAAGCAGCACAAACTTGCACCCTTTAAGGGATGGTTGGAGTCTACTAAGATAAATCATCCAGCTTTTTCAAAGACCTGATGCAGGATATTGAAGTCATGTAAAGACCAGCAATTTTGTTTTTTCCTTTAGAGTGCCCTGCACGATTGTTCCTTTTGACATAAAGTGACTCAGTCCAGCAAACAAACACAATAAAGAATATGTAAGAAGGTTTAGTAAAGTAAAAATTAAACATTTTCATAAAAATGTGGCTAACATTAAACTGATGTGTTTTAATTACACACAGTATCAACATTAGACTCGAAGCACAATTTGTTGTCAATTATGATAAATTTTTTTTGTAAAAGTTATAATTTATTAATCATGTATCATTTAATACATATATAATTTACACCATAATTGAATTGGCTTAGTCCTCCAGCAACACAAGGTTAAATTTAAAAATTACTAATTATGATAAACAAAGTAATAGAATAACATTAAAAGAAATAAAGTGCTTACAATACAATGATGTAATCAGGACTGTCAGAAAGAAATAAAACATCTTTGATTCACTAATGTTTCTGGTGTAACAGTCAAACATCTGCTGGCATAAATTTTCAAAGCAACTCAGAATTTCTTTGAACATTTAATTTATAAGTCATAATTAACATATTTTGTGCATCAGCCTCTCCACTTATTAAATATGCCACATTTTTAATCAAAATAGATTATGTCCTTTGGTTTAGTTTGTTTTTGATATTTGGAATTATGAATGAAGCTCAGCCCATCTGATTTAACTCTTTCAGATTTTGAGTAATATATAGTAAAACCTTTCAGGCGATTCAGTACCTTGAAACACATCACAGATAAATTAGCGTTTGTTTCCTTCAAATATCTCGAAGGTGTGTGATCTTCATTTGACTTAATCTGAGGAACTCTGAGATTTGATTTTTTTGTGATGACAAGCAATGTGAAAAAGTGTTAATGATAGGTTATGATCATTTTGGGCAACTGACATCCCACACCACATTCATGTACAGCCACGTAATAAAATAAAACAGATCGTATGCACACTTTTCTACCTTCCATTTACATTCATAACAAAGATGTCTGATTATTTTTTGAAACAAGTTTATAACCCCAAAGCTGTCATTATATTGTTTAATTCTAAACATAAAGTGGACTATACTACACCTGGCTGCTTTGTAGCGAGTTATTTATTATGGCAATTTAGAGGCGCAGCAAATTCAAAGATTAAAATCTCACACAAGGTCATCAAATTTTTGTTATTCAATAGAACTTGAGTTGAAATATGTAAGCGTGAAAGCTAAAACTCACACAACGTCGAATTCAGCAAGAGACTTTCACCTTAATTGTAATTGTTTAATTTGAAGCATCTTCTAGATTTTTGATGACTGTAAAAAAGACAGATTACACACTAAAGGCGTGTCTAATTTTCTCCATTATAGCTAATCACAATTCATTCACTTTTAATCTACCTGAAGATGTAAGGTGCTGTGTGAGCATAAATCCGCCTTTAGGAGTGCTTACGTAGTCTGTGCACTTCAAAGCCACTTGCTGTTCGTGTAATGGGACAGCGGACGAGAATTTCCCATAGTAGCAACGTAGGATGTTGAATCACTTAAACCTCAGAAATTACTAAGTTTGCATAGCATAGGACACGTAGGATGTTGAATCACTTAAACCTCAGAAATTACTAAGTTTGCATAGCATAGGACACGTAGGATGTTGAATCACTTAAACCTCAGAAATTACTAAGTTTGCATAGCATAGGACACTTAGTGAACATTGAGTAATAATGTACAAAAAAATAAATAAAAACTATCTGAGACTTTTTTCAGCAGTTACTCCGAAAAATCCAAATATTTAATGCCACTGTTTAACAAACATGTTTTTAATGTATTTGGTTTTGTCACACTCCTACTGAAGTGAGATAAACGAAAAACATACTGTTCGGAGCTTTGTTGCTTATTCGGCGTCATCTTGTGCGGAATGAATTCTGGGAAAAAAGAGGCTGCAAAGGATACACCACCAGTAGTCTTCGCTACAGGCCAAAAAAATTGCAGGTTTGTAGGGTTGATTCGGAGGCACCTTCAAATGGCGCACCACTGACGAACCTGCACTGCTAAGTTTGTAGACCCTGAAATGGGACACAGTCATAATGTCCACTAGCCAGAGGCTGTAGTTACTCTTCCGTGTGGGAATTTGGTACATCTCGTTTCCGTACTGAATGCTCCAAACTGAAAAATCCAAACATGGATACGTACCGTTACAGCCCTAGTAATAGCCCTTGAACTGGCATGTAATACTGAATTTTTTTCAACAAAGTAACAAGTTTATTGAACTAGCATCTTTCACATACCGTTTAATCTTTCAGAACCTTTTCTCTGCTGTATAAAACATCTTAACTTAAGTTAATATTTTTTCAAGTAATACATGAACACTAGCTTGCATAAAACAGGGCCATATTCTAGACTGAAAATTCATGAAAAAAATAATGCAATTCAACGCACACCTTACTGCAGTCACTCGGATGATTGGTGGGCTCTCCAGGCGCTGGTGCGATCAATCTATCGTGTGTGAATAGATATTCATAATCTGGTCATGCAATATTGTTTTCTTTATGCATAAAGGTCCATTGGTTGAGTTTTTAGCTGAGTTAATGTTTCTTCTTTTTTTTATTGTATCTTACGTTTTTCTTTTTACTACCCTTCATTATTTAAATCATAAGGATAGTTTATTGCTTTTAAAGGCCTTAATATGTTTTTATCCATCTCAAACTTAAAATGAGGCTAAAGTAATAGTCAGTAAAACAGAAGAGAAGAGACTGTGATAAGATGAGTCACAGTTTTGATCAAAAATTATAATATGCTATCAACATTTTGAACATTAGCCACAATAATATCTATTTTCCCTTCACAACAGTGGAAAGCATACTGTAGAATCTCATTTTCATTCAGGGATGGAAGAAGCTCTCCCAGCCCCCCTGGATGCACACCCAGAGCAAATGCCGAGGATGACGGTCTTGCTGAGAGATGATAGAGAGTGAAGAGTTTATATTAATCTCTGGCAGAGGCACAATTCCTCTGAGCCTTGGTGCTTGTGATCCCACAGCTCTGCATTAGCTGCTGCACCCAGCTGAGGTCTCCTGACATGCTTCACACTCTCCTAGAGAAATATCCACAAAAGCCACCACCTTCAGAGACTTTGTATTGTTTTTCCCTATTTGATTTTGTACACATATATGTATTTATTTACACATTATATGTATTCATATCATTTAAAGAAAACATCTCAGGATCAAACAGTATTTAAACCTGTAGATTGTTCCACAGCTTTACATTTCCCTCTCAGTTTTTCCTTTAGTTTATAAATCATTCCTTTCGTCCTTTCTCCATTCCTCCCGCCTTACTCTCCGTGCACACCTGTGTTCGCTGTTTCCCCCACTCTGAGCATTTCTCTTCTTGTGAGTTGTAAACATGATTTGCATTCTCACCAACACAATAAACCACACTAATTGGTAGGGAATGTAAAATTGGAGATTGTGAAATCACATGGCCATCTGTGGCAGAGCACAGTGCAGTGGGCAAAGTTGCATCAGGCTAGCTTGGGCATGAACACTGCTACTCTGAGCATTTGGGTGCATTCATGTTTCCAGAACCGCCTCGGGCTGAAGGATTCCCATATTGACAGGTCGGCCGCTGGCTCCTTTGGTGTTATCAAACCGGTTCAAATTTCTTCCTTTCATCTAGCCATAAAAAGGGTCTTTGCTTGATCACAGAAAAAAAATAAGTGCTCCTGCTGTGGTGCTTAGAACAGAATGTAGCACAGTGTCTGAGACAAATGAAATGCAGATGAAATAAAATAACAGTGGCAAATGCAGCAGCTAGGTCAGATCTGTAATTACAGAAAGTGGATGAAGGAGAGAAAAATGACATATTAATAATAGACTGTTGTTGATTTTAAGCTTAATAATTTATTATTTACATTTCAGGACATCTTAAAGAGGGATATATTCACTGCAGACATATCTTTAAGATATTTTATTTTATTTTTTTATTTTATTTGACTGCTTAGAAAATATGTTCCCATAACCACAGTCACCTTTGCCAAAAACATACCTGAACTTATTAAGATGTTATCAAGACATAACATCTGAAGCTCCTCCACAGAGATTAGATTGGGAAAGCCGCCAGTTCATTCTCTCTGGAACATCTTGTTTTATTTACTGGATCGAGTTTTAGTACTGTTTGTTCTGGCTTTAGGAGAGTTTTTCCCAACAACAAACACTGCCAGATCCGTCTTAAGCAAAATAAAGTCCAAAAAAACCTGCCAATGACCACCTGCTGTGAACTATTATAAATATCATGTTATGAAAAAGTTCCTGTCAGTCATTTTGCCCTCCAAAGACATTGCATTGCATTAACCAAAAATCTCTGTATTCTAATGTATTTCACTGAGACATATTGATATTTTACAATCATCCTTAGGCTTTAGCTATGAAACCTTTAGTTCTCCTGCCTTTAATCTGCAGATAGCCGTCGAGTATAGACACATGAGCTGTGTAAAAAAAAAAAAAAAAAAAAAAAAGATTTAGCTGATTTTGGTGATCCACACCAGGGTGTGGTGAAGGTGGAAGCCTTTCAACACAACAGAATAAACAGAGCTGCGTGAAATCCAATCAAAAGTAGCAGCAGCTGGCATCATGTTGTCCATACAAGTCCAGAACTTGTTGGATGAAGGGATCTTTTAGCTACCACAATGTTACCAGTTGGAATAGAGCTGTTTCATGGAAATAATATTTATTATTACCAGAAAAGTTTGTTTTGAAATTTATTAATCACCTAATATCCATCCAAGACATCTATGCTTTAAATTCCCAGTCGATAAAAAAAAAAAAGTAGTTAAGCAACTCTGACATGGGAGCATTATCAGTTGCAGAGGTGATATGACCTGGTTTTCTAATGCAGCTTAAAAAGGTACATATTCTATAAATGACTTCAGAATGTACCGTAATTTAAGGATTTCATCACATTTATATAGCACCAATCATACAGTGTGATCACCTTTATCATTTACCATCATTTTGGTAAATCTCAGATGTCCAAGCGCAAGTGAAAGCAGCATGTAATGTACTATACTGTGTACGTTGTTCTACAGCACCATGTTGTCCACTACCAATGTGGGTGATGGTATTTGTCTGTCCAAACGGTTTACATTTTATGAAGAGGATGTGACCATGATAAACTCAGATTTGAAGACTGTCTATTGTCAAACAGCCAATAATGCCAAAGAAACACTGATAAAACCTGTTTGGCTTAAACCAGTGTTTTCTCATTATCAATTATGCATCGGCTTAATATTTGTGCAGCAGTGGATAAAGGCATCTAATACATGAATCGTTCTAACTACACACCTGAAAAAGAAGAGAATATTTTTTACTTTTTACATTAAATGACCACTTTAGTTGTAATAATCAGTCTAAGATCTAGATCGCCATTATTTTCATAAAAAGAAAAAAAATCTAAATAAGGTTATAGTTCCACCTCTGCCCACCAA
Organism: Rhadinocentrus ornatus; assembly: GCA_037177495.1. NCBI lineage: Eukaryota > Metazoa > Chordata > Actinopteri > Atheriniformes > Melanotaeniidae > Rhadinocentrus > Rhadinocentrus ornatus. The sequence continues at coordinate 10,437,620 of JBAMHW010000017.1, forward strand.
ACAACTATTTTTCAGTAAAGAAACAAACCAGTTTATTGGTTGTACTGAGTTACTTTGTATTTCACGAACTTCAAGCCACCAAGAAAAGGAGGAAAAGAAGATGTAGTTTAAAGTTTAGCTGTAGGTATGACAGGTTGCTGTATTGTGAATTGTGATGTTTCTGCAACCTGTTTTATCAGCAGCTGATAAAAAATGTCGCAGTAACATCATGTGATCCTACTGAAGAAGGCTACAGATGTAGTTGAAACATGTCAAGGTAACAAAAACCTTTTTTCTCATCTGTCTGACAAAAAAGAAAATGGATACTAGATAAAAAGTTACTTTGATAGTGCAAAAAGTACATTTCCAACACTATCAGTACAATAATAATTTAATTAAATAATAATTTAGTAGTTTTTGTTGTTGGTATTTTCTTTTCCCTGTAAATCATCACAGCATGCACTAGCATCACCATGATCTTTGTTCTGTTGTTACCTTTACATTGTCACACCCTGTTTAAGTCACAGAAAAAGGTAACCAGTAGCATCAGATGGGAAAGCTTTCACACATCCAAAAGGAAAAACTGATGTACAATATTGAAAATATAACATTTAGCAATGGATATTCTTGTCCTTCATAGTCTGGGCTGTGGTTGATCTACATCAGAACTGACAGCAGACAAAACTGAATGCTTTGCAATTTTCTGAAAGTCAGTAAGGATAAACCAGATTGTTGTTACTGGAGCTCAGCTTCAGACACTCAATATGTGCTTGTTAAGATTCTGTCTGTCTGAGAAGCAGCAAATGGTACCAGAACTTTAGGAAGTGAATTGAGATTCTTGACCTTTTTAATCACATATCAGTCCCATTAAACATTATTACTTAAAAGCTTCCATCCTCAGTGCACATATTTAGATTATCATGTAGATTATCTCTCAGAATTTGTCCTGTTTCCAGACCCAGCGCTATGGGTGGGCAAGGCTTACCCATTCACGAGTCAGGCCCTCACGTCCAGCCTTTTCAATTTAATTGATATACTTTTAGATATAATTTTCATTTATAATTATTTAACAGTTATTTTTATAGTGGTACAAAATTATCATAAGTAGAATAAGTTCCTATATGTGCTTTTTTTGCACAAGAAAACTTATTTCTCAAGATATTTGCAAGGTGTGTATGTTTGTATATTTCATATATGTGTGCGTGTAATCACCAAATCCCGCGATAATGTTAAGAACATAAAGCATTTTTTAATTATCGCAATATTTGGCACAAAGTCATTAACTAGCTTCAGTGAAGTAGTAGCAGACTGATACCTTTGGAGAATGAACATAAGAAAGCAGTCCAATGATAATGTGAAGAAAGGAATATGTGTCAGTTGTCACACAGCAAGAATCAACCACTGCCGGCAGTTTGGATGATTTCTAGCAATGTGACAAGATAGCAACCATAGTAACCACAGGTACATGTGTCCCGTCTTCTCTTCTTCCGCTGGAGCATCGTCTGCAGCTGGATTAAACTCAGTCTGACTCGTCCTTAATAAGTGTAGTAAATCGTTTCATGGAAATAATATTTATTAAATTTAATTTTCTATTTTCTGTTCATCTTTCCTGTTACATCACATATCTGGTGGATCTAAAGTTTTTTTTTTTTTTTTTTTAATAATAGAGGGGAAAAAAAATCTTTTATGTATTCTATACCTAATCTCCTTTAACATGGGTCAAATAATAAATTATTAAACTGAATTTTTCCTCTTATAAAGTTAAAATTCATTTGATAAATGGGGCCCGCCCACAGCTATTGATTGCTCATCCTGGTAATCTGTCCTGTTTCAACTATGGATTTGTCCATTTTAAAAGAAGAACAGTTCCCTTAGTTTAAGCATTGTATTCAATTTGTCTCTAGGTTCATTTAAAAGGAGCTGTCATTAATTATGTGTATGCTTTTCCAATGCGTCAGTTTCTTCAAATAAAAAACACTTTTTCGTTTATTGATAAAAATGCAAATCTCTCTTTTTTTCAATTTGTGATACAACTTGCACCCCACAGAGTTGGTGCTTGGCTGTGTGCCAAAGGAGACTGAAAAATTCCCATCAGTAAATGTGTCCTGGGAGGGAGAGAATAAACTGCACTGTATTCATTTGGCAAACTAGTGGATGCTACTATTTTTGCTCAGGGTGTTTTTCCATTTGTGTACAAATTGTTGTTCATTCTAATATTCTTTCACTTTTTTTTTCTACTCAAGAAGTTAAGCGACCCTTTTATTTGTTGCAGTGGTGCTGTTTCAAACGATTTGTTGTCTGTTTAATAATGCTGGCTACTGGCTGTTAGAGGCATCCTCACTTGAATGCAGATAAAGATAGTGCATGCTTTTCTGTGACTGTATGTGGGTGTTTATCATTTAATGAAAGCATACAAGGTTAACAATGAAGGTTTATTCATCTATGGTCATCATCCTACCTGAATCATTGTTTTTATTATTTAATGGTGTTTTTATTCATTATTTTACAGATTTGTGTGGGCAGGTGTGGTGCTTTGCTTATGAAGGGAGTTACAAATATACTCCAGCAGGTATAACCAATGAATGGAAGGATTTATAAATAAACTAGAATAAGCATGTTAAATAGCTGATTAAACATGCTGATTCTGATTGTGCATGAACGCCCTTCCAGCACTTTATGGTAACTGTCTACTACATACAGCGGCAGCCTTTTGGATTTCAATCCGAGTCCGTTTGTTAGGAAAGTCAGCTAAGTTTAGGGTTTTGTAAATGTGCAAATGATTTCTTATTGAAAAAGTACCTTAATTGTACGCTTTTCACACACACAGATCTTGCATTTTTATTTAGTTTTGCTAAATAAACAATGAAACGATGTAATATGTCATGTATTGCTGTATTTTCCTCATTTTAAGACCTACGGAGATGATTTATTTACCATATCCCTATATGTAAGACCTAAGAATTGAAAGATGGTGATTTTCTTTTTTATATAACTGTATTATATGTACCATATACAGTGTATACACGTGTAGTATGTTATGTAAACTACAGATACAGCTACGGAAAATGGCTGGTCGCTCATGCCAGGGCTATTTCATTCTATGCGGGGTCTTTAAAAGCGGCAGAAAACTGTCTAACCTTTGACTGTGACGGGTCATTCTGTCAAATGTCCTGGATATATTCACACTCATTTACTGTTTTTATATCCGTCCTGGTCATTTTGAGTCTGGCAGATGAAATACTTAGATAATTCATACTTGGAACACATTTATTATGACTTCATCTTTGCTGGAAGTAAAGAATAATAATCTGATGATCATGTTATAAATCAGCACTACACTGCTCAGTATGACAATTTAAGGGGATTTGTAAGCAGATAGCGAGCTACTATGAAGTGACGACAAAAAGAAAAACAGATGCAGTAACATGCAGCGTACACAGCAAGACAGTGCTGGAGCACTGGATCAAGAGAAGGTTACAGACTAATAGTTAGAGAAAGACAGGAAAAGACGTAGATAAGTGAAGGGGGTGGGGTGATGGGGGGGGGGGGGGGGGGAAAAAAGTTCTTGTCAAGGGTTCACCCCCCCCCCCTCCCCCCTCCGTTCAAACCTCCCCCCCCCC
>JBAMHW010000017.1:10445182-10457571 GCA_037177495.1 Rhadinocentrus ornatus
CACGGTTCTCTTTCTCTCTCTCTATGTTTGTGGTGCCCTCTCTCTCTCTCTCTCTCTCTCTCTCTTTCTCTCTCTCTCTCTCTCTCTCTCTCTCTCTCTCTCTCTCTCAGTATGATATCCCATTTGATTAATAGTGCTGTCAAAATTGTGGTGTATTTTACATTAATTAGTGTAAAAATAAAAGAATTGTCATCAACAATTTAATTGTCTTGTTATACTACAATCATACTCATCCTCACAATCCTATCAAATCATTATGTTCTTCATGTTATAGTATTTGATTTTTACTGCATCATTGTTCTACAGAAAAAAGAAAAAAAAAATCATGTATTGGTACATGCTGTTTATGCATTCAAACTTAGCAAAGTAACGTAATATTTGTTTAAAGCTGCTTTCAGCAACTCAACAACCTTTATTCAGACATGCAGTACATGCAGTGACAAGAACATCTGAGGGAGAAAGAAAAATTTAGATAATTATTTAATTATCTAAATTGTTCAGGAAATTAACCATTGAAAGGAAGTTTTCCAGAATCCTTCAGTTCTGGTTTTTCATAATGATCTTTATCTGCCTTAGGGAGAGGGAAGAGGATGGTGGGGGGAAGACTGCAATGGTTCTACAATGTTTCAATGTTTTTAATGGAAGTTGTCTGCACATGCTTTTTAGATCTATATCTAATGAAGTATGTTCTTAAACCAGAGGGTTTTTTTTATATAGATGTTTGGTGCTTAATGTTATGTACATTATGTAGTTGATAAGCTATAAATAAAAAATCTAAATGTTTGTCTTGCAAAACATATCATTACATGATAAAATGCAAATACTCATAGGCTTTATTTATAAATTACTTTATTTTTAAATAAATAAAACTATAAATAAAACTATTACAAATTTATAGAACTGAGTACATCCTGATCTTGGGGCAAAGCCCAATTATATATATATATATATATATATATAAATAGATTTAAAAAAAATCCATTTCTGGCATTTTAGCTATTGAGAATTGCAGAAGGTTAGAATTGCTTATGTGAATGATTTTTGCACCATCTCTTATTCAATAAATAAGTCTCCTTCTGCCAGCCTGTCCTGATGTTCAATTTAACAAACTCCATTAAGCCACAGGAAAATTCTTGGCTGATCATACTGAACAAATTATACTTGAAAAGTATTACAATAATAAAACTATTACAGGAAAATAATGAAATTCCAAAGAAAATTGGAAACGCATATAGTTCTGATGGGACATGTGACTAACCCTAAACTATATATATATATATATATATATATATATATATATATATTTTAAGAGCAAAGTAGAATAGCTAGCTTGAAACTGCTTTGTTCCTTTGGGATTTGATGTGGACTGAAAGTAGGCTGCTAGAGGAACATTTTTTTTAATATGTATTTTGGAAGAATTTCACCCCAGGACAGAAATATGTTTATCTTCAGATGAAAATTAAGCTTAGAAATAAATGCTGGTGTACAGGAAAAGGATATTTTATGAAACTAAATTGTGTTGTGTTCAAGGTCAGTTAATAAATGGTTGGTTTGCGCTCTTAATTGATAGGAGATGAGGAATGTGACATTTCAAATGCAGTCAGAAAAACACTGAATATTCAGACATAGCCACGTTTGTAACCTAGTCTTGGTGTATATAAATCAGCTAAACAACAGTATCAGCAAAACTGAGTGGTGAGGTGCGGGGATTTTAGATGGTAGAGATAAAGATGATGAAGGATGTTAGTAAAGTACAAAAGACTTGCACACACAATCCCATGATACTTTGAGAAAACCAAGTCCATGTTTACTTTTTATTCGGATACACATAGTCAGACGAAAAGAAGTCAGGCAAAACTTCTCTAAAAGCCTAAGGCAAAAGCCACAAAACAAACTGTACTGCATAGTGAACTTTTCACATGAGGATACCCTGAAAAGTGCATTCTTTTTTTAAACTTTGGATGAAAAAAATCAAACAATGGTTCATCTGTACAGTGCAAGTGCGTAAAGTCAGGATATGATATGAAATCATACACAAGGAACTCCAGCTGTCTCATAATTAGCTATAAAACTAAGTCTGCATTGGGAAATTTGAGGAATAAACATTCATTTCGATGGCCATTGTTAAAAATAGGTGTGATTGATTTTCCACATCTTGCGGAAGAAAACCCTTCATGGGATGTACTACCGAGAGGTCGCAAAACGACAGCTATAAACAAATCCTGCAAATGTCTGGAGAGATCTAGAGGGAAATCAGCACAAAGCACTCATCATGGTGACACGGGAGCAGGTCTTGAGCTTTAGAGTAATAGTGGACCAGATCTACTTTAACAGGATCTTAGGAGCAAGGCTGTACAAAGAAGCTGTGGTGTACCAAGACAGTGGTCATTGATAAGTACCAGAGGAAAACCATTCTGCTTGATGTAACCATCCCAAATTTTGACTAGATCAGGAAAAAGATGTCCTGCAGGTTTCACTGCTGCAACACATCTGATTCAAATTAAATGGTTATTCAAAACCTAGTTGTCAAGATCTTTCCAACTTCTTTATGATGTTCTCATTGATGTGAGTCCGTTGTGTTGCAGCAGAGAGACATCTAAAACCTGCAGGACACTGGCTTAACAGGTCCAGAGTTGGTGATCTTTGAGCTAAAGAAAGCCTTAGAGGTGAAGACAACTGTAGTGTTTGAGCAGTGATCCAACAGATACCTGGAGAAACAATGGGACTTCTACAATGCTAAGAACAGATACTGTACAGTACCCTAAAGCCCCCGGATGGCTGGTGGAGGATCCTGAAAATTTTGTACATGTGCATAGTTTGCATGCATGCCATGTCAATATTCCAAAACAGAAGCAAAGTAACCAGGGATCAGGACAAAAAAAAAAAATGTACTTAAATAGCAGGAGAGAGAGTGAACATGAGGCTTTACCACTTGTGCAAAAAAATAATATGGAGATGAGTGAAGAGAAAACTTCAAACTACAATACAACTATAACTCTTTTTTTCTATTCAGTAGTAAAAGCTGTGTAACAGTACAGAATTTTAACTGGGCTAAAATATTTATAAGAAAAGAAATGTTTATATTCTTTTACTAAAAAATTGTGCATCTAATAATTGAATAAATTACAAATGAAACTTCTGAATGGTTCCTTGATGGTTCATAGAATACATAAATACAATACCTGAAGTCAGGTGGTAAGTAAAACTGTTTAACGGTGTATCCCCTTTCATCCTGACACAAAATTATTCTTCACCAGTCCTGTAAGGCAGCATTATCACGTATATGTTTCAGGGGTTAGTGTTTTCACTCTTACTTTACACTGAATAGGATGATGTCTGTGGTTAGTTTAACATTAGGCCACTCTGCTCTGAGCATTAACGTCCCATCTGTGTAAAATCTGTCCAATAGAACTGACAGCAGCTTAAGCTCTTTTTATACTGGTCAAAATAAATAAATAAATAAAAATTGTAACACTTGCTCACGTCTGGCTCTTGCATGCAATATGTATTTAATTTACTTTCCATATAACCATGTAAAATGACAGCAGCAGACATGGCTTTTAGTCAACTCTAGCTTGGTCCAGCAGGCTTATTTTCAGTTGGACTGTCAGTCCAATCAAAAGTAGTAAACTAGATTGATTTACTCAGAATCATGATGATCAGAAACACAGCATGTAGAACAAAATTAAATGTCATCCCTTCATGTTTTCATTGACATACCTGTCCCCTGGGATGTAGTGGTATATTGAACCAGTGGGGGTTAGGTTCTAAAAGCACTGAGGGAAAACCTGTTACTACATGCAACAGGAAAGCTCTTCATTGGCTTGTTTTAATGGGTGTATCCACATTTAGTTGTAATGTAAAAACAGTATAACAAGACAACAGCCGGTGTTTACTGACTCATAAAAAAGGCAAATGCAGAGGCTTCATTTAAAGATGCACACACTCCAACAAAGCTTTGTTGCAGGATTGTGTGAGAGGTGATGATTTTGTTATCTAAGTACCATAACAGTAAGACAGAAATTATATCTACTGGTGCTGATGTACAATTTAGTACTCTGAATGTGGCATGGAGACTGTGTGTCATCCACAGATGCAGTGGAGCAGCTAGAGTAAAACACTGACAGGTGTGAATAGTTTTCAATCTCTGTGATTAGTAAGTTGACTCCATGGATGTGGCTGAGTTAACAGTTTGACCTTATTTCACTGAAAACATCAAGATGACTTTATGATGATATGAAGGACTAAAAGGGGAAATAAATCTTTTAATAAGTTAATGTATGTACCAACTGATGCAGTGATGGTGAAGAAAGGGTGCTGCTCGGGATATAAAACCTGCTGCAAAGCATCCAGGGCTAAATTTATGCTTACTCTTCAACAGGCTTTGTAAGTAAATGCTTCTGGATTTGATCATTTAACTGCAATTACATTAAAACACAGGCAACATAGGCGTTTTAAGTTGCTTTGATTAAATAGGTTGTTTTTCCTCTGTAAAAAAAAACTTTCTTACTGTCCAATAGGAAACATACATGGGGAAAGGTAGCCTAGTGGTTACAGAGGTTTTCTTGGGGCTGGTAAGCCTGGGTTCAAGTCCCCATTCTGGCAACCAAGGTAAAAACCACTGTGGGTCACTGAGCAGGCACTTAACCCCTGACTGCTCCCTGGGCAACTTGGATGGGTTAAATGCAGAAAAAAGAATGTCCCCACTGTGGGACTAATAAAGGATTATTATTTGAGTATTTGTGGCATTATTATAACATTAATTATACCAAAAATGTATCAGGGAGATGAAACAAGATTTATTTATGAGTTTTTAAAGTTTATCAAAGTTTAAGGTTCCAAAATTTTTTATTATTTTTTCATTGATTTAATCTCTTTTTCATTTGGTTTTTATTATTCCGTATTGCAGATGTGCTGACAGAAGCTGAGGCTTTCTTCACACTCTAATTGTTCCGGTGAGACCTAAAATGATCCTTCGCTGGAAGGGCGTGTGAGTCTGTGTTAGAGGGTTGGTCCCCCTGACAGCCGTTTGCTTGTCTCTTTCTTGCTGTGATCCAAAATTCCAGCTTGCTCCACTAGTCCAGAATTACTGTGCATATTCAGCAACAACATTGTGATGGATCTTAGCTGGGAAAAAAACCCTGAATACTGACTTTTAAAAAGATGGTTATTAGTCCCACTGTGCCAAATTTTGTCCCTGATTGCCACTGAGAATGGCACGTTCTCAAATCCAAAGACGCCTCCTTGTTCAACACCACTAAGTTTCTTAATGACTTTTTACAAACAGAGCTAACTGTGTTGCAGCATAACAATTCACAATCAAAAAACTTTTGTTTACCACAGAGACTCAGCTTTGATCTTCTTAATCTTCCATGCTTTATTGCAATCTTAAACTCAGGGTATGTGATTTATCCACTGAGGAGGTCTGAGATAGATTTGTTTTTTTGTGGATTCGTATGACTATAACTGACCTCAAAGGTAGAGTATAAACAGGTAGAAAAGCATGTATATTAATCCTGCTATCACGACAGACACATTCAGCATTATTACTGTTAATGCAAATAAGGTCACCATGATAAAAAACTTTGCAGGAATATCTGCTAAAGTTTAAGAAATAAAAAGAAGTAAGATGAAGAGTAAAGAAACCTGAAACACATGAAATGGCTTTAGCTTTATGTCAGTAACTATCTTGAACTAAACTGTTCTTACAGCTTTCCTGCTGGGAATAAATAGGCTGGTGACCAGTGTATATAAAATGAGCTGCCAAAAGGAGAAGATCAAATACCCCCCTCTTAGGAGAGACGAGGATGGGAGATAACAGATCTTAGAGTACAAACTTGTCACATGTCATACATGTTAGTGAAGCCAAAGGCCATTTAAGGCTTTAAAATTGTGTAGTCACAGATTTGGTTCCCAGTTAATGCAGTAGGACAGCCTCTGAGCACTTACATTACAAAACTCTGGCAAGGTTTAAAAAGTCATTTTTCATTGATTTTCTAAAGAGATTCTTTTCCCGAAGTCTTTGTTAGCGGTTACCATGTATTTCAGCAAAACTTTTTTTTCTTTCCCAAAATACAACCACTAAAGAGCTCCCTTTCTCTCAAAACTTTCTCATTTAACCAGATGACTGGTAATGACTACAACTTTACTCATGACACAATGACCTGAAATTAGCATTAAAAAAATAATGAAATGTTATATTTAAAATCTGAATAATTTTATTACATCTTTAAGTGATTATATATATTTCCTTTTTGTGTCATTTACATTACTAAAATATGTGTAGCAAGAGAAAATCCTTTTATTTTCAAGTTGTTGTTTTTTTAATTGGTTGGAAAAACAATTTGAATTTTGCCATAATTTTACTGTGAAGGCTTGATTTAACACCTTAAAACAGCCTTGAAAAATGTGATTTAAATAGCTACATGTAAATAAATGCATAGTATGGAAATGTGATGCATTTAATATTAGAAACAATGTTAGAAAAAAAAGAAGACGTAAGGATCCTAACATTTTGAGAGTACTGTGATGTTATTTGACATGGTGATTTTCTGCAGTAATGTAAAGCTGGCATAATGTGTAACCAGCATTCATTAATTTAAGTATATCATTAAAATCAGTACTTTGGACTGTTTGGATTGTAATAATGTGACAGAGTGTGTGATCACAGGGATGTTTCTCCTCAAAAATATTTCAAAAGAAAATTAATTTATACTTTTATTCGTGTTCACACATAAGTCAACTTTTGCTGATCATCTGTCCATCTTTACTTTTGAAAGACTCTGTCTCTCTAGCCTCCAACCAACCTAATTAGTAAAGACATATATCTCCAGCTTTTATGCTTTTGTCAAAAAAAAAAGAAGATTGGTTTAAAAGATTTGCAAAAATAAACACTTAATAACATTATTTTTTAGATTTATTTTGAGCCGATTTCGCAACTTTTATCGATTTGAAGTTCAAGTGATCTAATTCACTCAACTTGGAATATGCAAAATTAATGACTTGGTGTTTTTCCAGTTAGAAAATTACTCAAAACCAAATTAAATTAAAACTTTAACAGTTCTGCTTGACTTCAGTCCATTTGGTAGAGCCCTTTCCTTTATGAGCTGTAGTTAGCACATACCTGGAAAAACAACCTCACACTCTGTGTGAACACAAAAAATGATCATGATCACACACATTTACTGCAGGACAAAAACACAGTTTAAACATATTCTCAAGGGGGAGTTTTTAAAACCCTTTTTTTTCCTGGTTAAGCAAGCAGCAACTACAATGGAACACCCTGCATTTAAATATGAGGTCGGAGAAATACTGTCTCTCACTCGGGTTGATGTGAATTGTAGTTAGTTAAATGTTTTTTATTGCTCAATACATTAATGCTTACAATGATGACTTCTTTTTTTGGACTAACAAGTTTATACTTCTTTAATAGCTTCCTCTTTAGAATAATTATGAATACGGTCCTTCAATCATTAGTCTATCCTCAGGTTTTGCACCTATATATTGCTAGAATTTTCTTTTGTTTCCCCTCAAACGCACTTGGCTACACAAGCTACGTTTAAATGAGTTTTATTCCCCTTTTATTCAGAATAAAAATTAAAATCATCCTTGAAAAGTTTAAAAATGACCATTCTGAATTAAACTTAAAGGAGTCATCACCCGGAAATTGCCGCATTCGGGCTTGTCAGGCACGGCAACACGGCCGCCATCTTGGGCCGGGGTTTCTGACCCAGTCAGATCAGTCAGACTGTGTCAGACTGTGCGTGTAACACCAAAATGACAGACTTTTGTGCTGCATACGGATGTTCCTGTCAAAGAAACACAGAAACCAAGAAACTAGAGATAATATTTTACAAGTAAGAAGTGGTTTTATATTATTTAATTGTTATGAACTTGTTGAATTTGATGTATCTTTTAAGCTAACATGAATGAAACCGGCTTATGTCAGGACAAGAAAAAAAAAAGTCTGTCTTAGTAAGGCGACATTTGGCAATCAGCGACTTCATATAATTGTACAAAGTAGGTCATGTCACTCCAACATTATCTATTAAATCAGTTTCATGTTGCCAACACTAACTTAACCGCCAACGTAAGTTAAATTGAGAACTAAGCGATGTTCAGATGTAATTGTTTTATGTGTAGGTTTCCAAAAGATAAATGGAGGAGGCAGGCATGGGTAGCAGCACTCTGGAGGAGGACTGTTCAGTCATCTGCAATCATCATTTCAAACCAGGGGACATTGACAGGAATGGACAGTCAACTTGTTTAAAGGAGGAAGTGATACCATCATTTTTTTTCTTTTCCTGACCATCTTAACAAAGTTAGTGTCATGACAATATCTCATATAATCATAATATTTGACTAACACAACGGTGTCCCTAATAAAAGATGAGAAAATACACTATTAGAAACAGTTTCTTTTTCATGAACACTTATATAAACATTAAAAACGTAGTTAGTGTCACCTGCATGATGTTAAAACGCACTTTTCCTTCAGGAGAGAAGACACCTTTTTTTTCTTTTTTTTTCTTCTTTTTTTTCTTTACACTACTTGTCACATTTATTCATTCACACACATTCATACCCCAATAGTCACATAGGGAGGCAACCTAGGGTTAGGTGTCTTGCCCAAGAACACTTAGACATGTAGTCAGGGAAAGCCTGGAATCAATCCACCAACCTTCAGGTTGAAAGATGACTGCTCTTCCTCCTGAGCTACAGCTACAGAATAATATAGAATAACATTTATTTGTCTAAATGATATAGCCCTACCTGAAAAACATACCTGATAAAGGCTCTGTGAAAAACAAAATTATTATACTCCATGACAGGCATGTTAACAATGAATAAAATCACATGAATTTTGCCCTGTATGTTATGTTGCTATGTTGTTATTTTCCAGCAGGTCCCCAGTACACCTAGGCTGAGCAGGATGTCGCAGCAGGCAGCGACACGATATAAGAAATCACATTCACGTTCACTTGTCAGAAGACTTGGAGGACTGAACCTTTGTGAGAAGTCAACTTCAGTGAGTGAAACAGCTGTTGTTCTTAACACCTTTGTTGGATGCTTGTCTTATAAAATGAGGAGAACAAATAGGTTATTAATAAGTGTAAGCCAGTTTCTCTTTAAAAGTACAGTGTGTGGCTTTTTTGTTGTTTTGTTAGCAAAAATCAAGAATTGCTTTCATAAATACATATTTTACTAAAGTCTAATCACAATCCCATTTAAATGAAAGCATTCTCGTAGCTTAGAATTAGATGTTTTTAGATACATAGGTGGCGATGCACCCAACCGGAGGCTGCCATGTTGCATCGCCATCTTTGTATACAGTAGCCGAAAGGGGACAAACTTGTTATGCTTGTGCGTTTTACCTGGTGTCCCCGCTGTTTCGGGGGGAGGGGAAGGCATGGGGGTTGTGTAAACAAGCCCAAACGACTGTGAATCATTTAGCTTGCCAGCTTACATTGAAATGGAGGACCATCTGTACTCTTTGCCTGTGAGACGGAGGAAAAAATAACCAAGAAAAGAAAAAGAAATAATAACCGGGAGAAAATAAGAGTGTACATCGTTGGAGCATTTACCAGATGGAGGCAGCTGATGAGGAGAGGGACTTCAAAGCTAACACGGAGGTTGCAGGCTTTCTGCTGGCTAGGTGAGTTAATGCAATCTAAGAGTGAAGTTTATTTTGGGGTTATGTTAGAAACAGGGCAGGGTGGTCCAGCAACTACTTTATCCTCCCGTTTAAGTCAGATCATTTACTGTTACTTGTTAAATAAATAGGCAGAAATGGCTAATTTGTTAGTTATCCTACAGTAGAAAAGCTACGTTGCTACAGTTTTCAGTTGTTGTTATTTTTCACAGAAGTCATACCAGCAGGCGACCGTGCGCTTCTTTCAGATGTATTTTCTGCGAGCTTTCCCTCGTGTTTCATTTTTTATTTCAGCTGATGGTGGGGGTAGTAAGGGTGCAGGGTTTAAATTTCTCAGGCACCATGCTTGATGTCAGGCATAGAGCAGTTTTAAAATGTTTAAAATGTTTTTGAATTTAATACTTTATTCAATATATTGTACATCATTTCTTCCTCACAGGCTCATATTTTTTCTTGCCTAAAGGAGTCCCTGGGAGCTCAGACACTAAGTCTGTAGCAAAGGCTCTTCACCTACTGGAGGAAGCTGGCTACCCCCAGTTCAAGGATTGCTCTCCATCAGTTATCCATAAAAAGGTCATCGGTACATTTACTTTTCAGTATTTTCAGTATTGCGTAAATATAATGTTTAAGGAAACAGATATGCAACAATTGGTAGATCAACTGATCGGTTGATTGACAGAAAATGTATACAATTTTGATAATTAGTTAATCTTTAAAGTTCATTATTAAACTAAATGTAAAGTATAACCAGTAACAGTAACAATAAGGTATATTTGTGTTTTAGGTTATTGACAGACTGTTTGATGTGATAAACAGCAGAAATCCACATGCCAAAGGCTCGAAGGCTCCACTAGAATTCCTCAACTGGGAGGAGACTTGAGGGTTTATCACTGAAGCCCAGCTTTATTTGACCCAGTTGTCAATGAATTATGGCACTCCGCATTATCGCTCAAAGACTTTTTTTTTGTTTGTTTGTTTTTCCCATAAGTAAGGTAAATGCCACTATTAGGCCTGTCAGAATCTTTTGCAACAATTTTCTTAAACAGCAGCACAAGTTGGTGCCACGGAAAGTATTTGCTGTGTTGATTTAAAATATCAACCATCTCACAGGACAATATAAACGATCAAATAAATGTAAATTGAAAGCACTGTTAAAAATAAAAGATGAAAAAAAAGAAGAATAAAAAGCATACCTAGAGTGGATTTAGGTGGGCTTATTAGAGGTGTTTACCCTCACAAACATTTTAAATAGTAAGAGACTACAAATTTTAAAGAGTAATAATAAAAATATCTATATTGATGAAACAAATTTAATTAATATTTGAAAAGCCCATAGTTAAACTTTATTAGCCCATCAAAATGGTGACATTTGAGGACTGTCAAGTTTTTAGTAGTCAATTAAAAAAGATGCATGCAAAGTGCATGGATGCCCTTGTTGTCAATTGAAAAACTGTTTACTCCCATTGACCTATAGTAATTGCTTCAGAAGTACTTACTCTTATAAATTTCTGTGCTCTTAAATTCTTTGTCTGAGGGTCTTGGTTAACTAGCAGACCCAGTTTTCTCTCTAACCCCGGCTAATCCAGCGGTTTGACCTGGACCACCACCCACACCAGACCCCACAGACTTACCTTAGCCAACCCCATGCTTATGTTGAGGGTCATATTAAAAGGTCTTTGGTCCCCATCTAGCAGCAAGGAAATTCTCCACCAACTGCTGCCTCCTTGGCTGATTTTGAAATGCGTTCTTTTACCCACACTTTCAGCTCAGGAGATAAACATCAGAAGAACTGCTTAAATACCAGGGCTTCTCCTACTTGTTCTTTCGTCCGCTCTTCTGGCTGCATCCACTTCTGATAAAGGTCTTTGAGTCCATTGTAGAACTCTCGGGGTGTCTCACCTAGTTGAATATCCACCTCCTTATCCCATCTGGCACTTAGGTCACTCTGGAATTGGAGACACCTCTGTAACATGCTGAAGATGGAATTAACATCTGCTGAGTCAGGTAGCTCCTCTCTGGGCTGGGTAGCTGCAGATGGCCCCCCTGAGATTCCTTCTCCCGGGTCCTTCCCTGAAACAGCGTCTCCAACCTTATTGGACTTCGAATTATGTTTAGGTCCCATGTCATCATCTGTATGGTGTATACCCAGGTCAACAGCGCAGCATTCCACTCCTGACACCAACTGTAAGGTTTCACTACCTCAAAGTTGCAGAATGCCGATATCCACCGAGGTATAGCACCAGAAAAAAAGGGGAAAAAAACACATCCAACTCCAATCTTACTGAGCTCAGGGTTTTTACTCAAATGTCTCATACATCCAGCATCAAGCTTCTCTCTTTCCTTTCCAAGTAAATAAAGGCTAAGGCCTAATCAATAAAGGCAATAAACCAATAAACCAAATACACCAATCAATTACAAACACAGGATGGTATTCACAATTGTGAGTCATAAGACATTCACTACAAACTAATTTACACCACCAAAATACACAACTACATCCCTCTTAAACCATTTACTTAAACCAACAAACCACTTAAGCTAATAAAGCAAAAATTAAAATAAACTACTTTTGCCCCCAACCCCCAGATCTTAAGTGGATTTGAAAACAGGTGAGTCAAGGTGTTGTCCATTTAAACCTCAATTTTTAAATTACTATTTCCATGTAAATGTGAAGGAAAATACTTAAGTCTGAATTAAAAAACATCATAACTGTGGCCTATGAGAGGCCTGTGTGTAT
>JBAMHW010000017.1:10503339-10515221 GCA_037177495.1 Rhadinocentrus ornatus
CCCATTTTTTCTTAATCCGGCCTTTTTTTTCCGTTGGTGTTTTCACAAATCTGTTAGTGTTTTGTGAGGGGATGGGGGGGAAGAAAAAGTGTTTGTTTCCTTTCCCCCCCCCCCCCCCCCCCCCGTCATAACTCTCTTTGTTTGGGAGCCAATGGGGTAATGTAAGCCAGCAACTAGCCTAATAGTTATTTTTAAGGTTAGAGTTTGTCTCATTAATCAAATTCAGTGTAATGTTATATGAATTTATGGCTAGATTTCTATGTGTGTGTATTTTGGAGGCGTGCAATCTTTTTTCAACTGAGTGAAAACCTATGGGAACCAATTAGAGTGTAATGGTGGAGATGACAAAAGAGGCTCAGTTTGGTCCAAACCACCCACTTCTCCCTTATACCCCCCGACTTGATGACCAAACAGAGGTTTAATAAGAGAGGTGTCTGGCACTCTCAGCTCCTCTCAGTCACACAGGAAGCCCTGTGGTCACAGAGTTTGGGTTTAGATGAGGTCAGTGCCCCCGTGGGCTCAGCTGCAAGAAAGAAGATGGATAAATGGACATGAGACCAAAGCGTAAGGAAGGCAGTTACTGAGCTGAAGCCTTATGAATTATTATATAACAGAATATGGGATGAGGTTGCTAATAATATGAGTCTTATAACTGGCAAGTAGACCTAACTCTGCTATGTGGAAATGTAATTGAACAGGTTTACCTTTCTCCTTCCCCCTATGAATCGATGACTAAGCTCACAGGGGACTACATTAATGCAATTTTAATGTTCTGTGATTGTGCTGAAATAGTAAAGAAAACAGAAAAGAAATGGATAATTATAGGATTGAAGGATAATTAAACTGATTCTGTTTAAATATTACATGCAATAATGAAAATAAAGTGCTGAACAGCAGACAAGCATTTTAAAATGTCCCTTTTACCTTCTACATGGGAAGCGGGGGAAAATCTCAA
The DNA here is from genome assembly GCA_037177495.1 of Rhadinocentrus ornatus. Lineage (NCBI taxonomy): Eukaryota > Metazoa > Chordata > Actinopteri > Atheriniformes > Melanotaeniidae > Rhadinocentrus > Rhadinocentrus ornatus. The sequence continues at coordinate 10,504,295 of JBAMHW010000017.1, forward strand.
AGCCTGTAGGTGGAGCAGCGCAGCAGCATCTACTGAACTGCAGGTCAGACCAAAGCAGTGACTAATGATGAGACCGCCATGTTGCAGTACAGGAACCTTGATGCTGTGAGGAGAGTTGTGCTCATCTATGCAGCCTTTGTTTGGGATTGGAAGTGGTATTAGAAGAAACTGTCTCAACTGTTAACTGAGAAAAAAAATCATTCAACTCTTTCAAACATCTTTTCAGCCATGATGGATGCTGTCTTAAATAAAAACCCCAAACTGCACTGGAAAGGTTCAAGAGAGTTTAAATATATGTTTGCCTTCGGTACCGCAATTCTGACTATAGCTCAGAGGGCCAAAAGATAACTTTTCAATTGGGAGGTTGCTAATTTGATCCCCTATTTCTCCAAATTATGTCATTGTCAGGATATATGTAACGTATCCTTTGATAATATACTGAATCCTTCACTTCCTTCGATGTCTACTTCAACTGTACATCACTTTAGATAAAAGGATTTGCTAAATGAACTAACGTAAAGCTAATGAACTCCTGTTAGTCATAATAAACTACTGATCAGCTCACTGTAAATTTATCTGATTGCACTTGATGAATCACTGGTTATTAATGTTAAATCACTACTAACATACAATCATTTAAATGCTCACCAAATTTAGCTTCAATAAAAAATATACAAACATGCACAGGAAACCATACATCTTGTTATATAAAAATAAAATAAAAAATCTAGGTTCATCAGCAAAAGCCTTCCCAGTAAACCGACTAAAGTAGCTTTTATAAGACTCAAAAAAGGGGTGATTCTTTTTGAGCCAGTATGTTGTCTTTACTGGAAATATTAAACTCATGTCCTACCTGAAAGGTCACATTTTTTCGCTACTTTGAGACTAATTTACACGTCTTACTTTTAATTCATTAAATTAATGTATAAAGCAGCAGTAAATTAACTTTAAAGAACTATCGATCTGTTAAGTGTGCAGTAATCACATAAATCCAGATTGAGTTAATCTTTAGTTCATGGTGGGCAAGATTGTTATAATTTATCCCAAATTATTCATGCATGAAATCATTATACCTTATGCATTAAGTAAAGATTAATATACAGCACCAGTCAAGAGTTTAAATACACTAGTAGTCGTATATTATTTGGTCAACTTTGATGAACGTCTGTTGTTCTTAAATGTGCTTATAAATAAAGTTGACTATTTGCACTTCGATTGTAATGTGATACTAATACTATACTTTCCTGTCCTTATAATAAATTTTTATACAAAAATATGGATATTCATTCATTCATTCATTCATCACAATTTTTCCTTTTTTAGTCACCATCTATCTGCCTCAAAACTAAGTTTGCTTTCCACTCAGATATCATTCTACTTTGTTTGCATTGTCACTTTCTCTGAGCTCCACAAGTCACTCCTCCTCTGCAGGCTCTCTGGCAGCAGAGACAGTTGGGAAACATCTAAAGTCTTTCCTTCACTTAGCATATAACTGCAGGTTCTGGCTGTGTCACTCTAAGCTCCCTCAACTTGGAATTTCTTTTGTTTCTTTTAAGTTATCTCACACACAAAGCTTCGAGGATTCACTGAAGGGCTTTTTGTATGTCTCACAGCGAATGATCCACCGTTACAATCGACTCAAATGCAGCTCCTTCATCCAGGAGCTGGGATTTGAAAAGGAATCAAAGGTTTGGATCCAGATGTTTTGAGGGAAATGCTTAGAGGAAATCTCCTAAGTAATAAATTTCCACCAGAAATATTCACATAGGTGACACAGTCCTGTGGGGTTTTCAATGCATCCCTGCTCTAAAACACCAGACTCAGATTAAAGTTAAAATATTAAAATTAAATTAAAGTAAAATTAAAAATTTTTTTGAAGAAGAAATAGTGCAGGGGTGTCAAACCCTGGTTCTTGAGGGCTGCTGTCCAGCAGGTTTTAGGTGTTTCCCTGCTTTTACATACCTGACTGAAATGAATGGGCTATTGTACAGAATTTGACAACAAACTGTTGGAGCCATTTGATTTGAACCAGGTGTGTTGGAGCAGGACAGTAACTCTCAAAGAGTGAAGTTTGACACCCTTGGACTAGTGGTATCATGTTTGCATATTGTAACAACCCGCTAAAATGAAAAAAGAAATCTCTACAAAACAAAAACTCTTCAAAACATTTAATGCCATAAATATATATATATATATTTTAAGGTGTATGTGGTAAATACAACTGCAATGGTTTTCATAACATATTTTTGATATATATTCTTTTTAAAACCCACTAGGAACGTCATACTTTCAGCCTGTCAATCATTTGATCCTACGTGTATTTCTAACAAAGCATTTGTCTCTTTATTTATATATAAAATGGGTCCCTATATTTGAGTTGCTAACAGTTCCCTCGCATCAGAAAATTAACTGAACGACTCGACTCTATTATCTTAAATTTCATGATTTAGGAACGAGAGAAGGGTCGTGGCATTCAACAAAGATTAAAACGGACAAAACTGTCCAGATTCACATTTATAAATGCCCCATAGTGATGACTGCTATGTTGACAACTGTAGTAATTTTACATACAGACCTTAAACTGTAAACTGCATCCATCTAACCTGCCACACCTTCCTCAAAATATACTTGATGCTGGTGGAGGTTTTAGTGCATAGTCTTTCGTCATATACTTCTCAAACTATTTCCATTATCTTAAGGTCAGAGGCTGGCTTTGCCTGCTGGCTGCAATATTTATCAATCAAGCAGGCCTGAGACAACAGAGAAAAGTGGAGTGGCACAGCAAAGAGCACTTAGCCTGGATAAACAGGCGAGTAGTACCATGGATCACTGCACTGCTAAGCCTGTCACTAGGAGAGGGGCTAGAGGGAGACACAGAAAGGAGAAACTCTGGACCGAGTGTATGCATGTGTGTAGGTGTGTGTGTGTCTGAAAAAAGGGAGGGGGGGGAACATGCCTGGTCAAAATGTCATCAGTGTGCCAGCTTAAAAGGCTTAGAGTTGCGATATTTATCCTGTGGGCTTTGGCAGGGAGGTGGACTGGGAGAGAAAATATCTGTAATTTCATGGTGTCTTCAGGGGAAATTTGATTTCAGATGGCTGGCAGTCTGATAAATAGGAACTGGTGCCTGCAATCCTTTCCTAAAGGGACAGAAGAAACAGTACAAGTCTGCCTTATGTCTAAGTTAGTCTGGGTACAAATGTGTGAACAGACATGTTCTGCATGTGCATTTATAAGAGAAAACAGAAGATACCGTTTTTATGCATGTTTGGGTTCCTGTCTTTGTGCTAAAAGTCACTTTGGAGTGAACTGCTATTTGATTCAACTGAGCTGGTGTGGATAACCTCACATACTGCTCTGCACTGGTGTTTTATGTTTATAGTTTATGGTATAGTTTTTTTATGTCTTTATTGTATCTAAGCAGCATTTTCGGGAGTTAGCGAAGGTCAGGCTGTTTAATTAATATTTTTAGGTGGCTGCATTTCATCTTATTCCTCTGTGGCTCTGCTAGCCTGGGCTTTTAGTTCTCACAGAATTACAGCCAACATCCAGACAATCTCATCATGAATTTTTAATCATAAAATCATACCCTATTAATTCAATAGAGACCTCTAAAATTCAATATGGTGTCTAAACAATTAGATTTCTCTGCCCATCATTGCTCTCTATATATTTTTAATGCAACTCTTCACACAGTGCAAGAGAGAAATATGGAGAAAATAGGAGAGAGACAAAAGCAGGAAGCAGTTAAATGAATGTGAAAAGAGAAGAACAAGAAAAACCTCCTTTGGTTTGCCTGCACACTTTATTATGGTGGATCAGCCTGGTTAATACACGAGCAGCTAAACAGTAATAACAGCTTCTGCTTCATTATTCCTCATTCTTCTTTCTTTTCATTTGCAACTGTTTCTTATCATTGGATGTTTCTAACAAGCCCTACAACAAGATTCAACCGTCCACACGTTTTTCATCCTGCAAATTCTGTGATTACAAAAGACGTGAAATGTTTTTGAAGCACTCACATGACTCCAATTAGATGAGGTTTTGCGCGGAGTAAATGCCAACTATGGAAGACATTAAAAGTAGCATGACCTTATTTCTAGTGAAGGAGCCAGTGGGATGTAGAAAGGATGAATTTAACAGCTCTCAGGTGGAAACAGCTGACTCTGACTGTGGTGCCCAATAACAGGTCTCTTCTGCTTGTCTGCCAACAGCTCCAAATGCTGCTGATGCTTATGAGGAGTTGAGCCCTTGCCAGTCATTGGCAGCGGGTTCTCTCTCTCTCTTTCTCTCACAGGAAACATGTGTCAGTGTGTGCACTACTAGAGCACGGACATGTCTCAAGTGATGCTCTGTGGTATTTCACATACTTATACCATCATGTTTGTGCAGCAGGAGCTGAATGACAGGAGTGTTAAAACATGTACAAATAAATGTGTAGGCCTATTTTTGTACTAGGTATGAAAAATGACATGTATGTATAGTACCAGTCAAAAATTTGGACACACTTGCTCATTATAAGCAAGTGTGTCCAAATTTTTGACTGGTGCTGCTCCAATTGCTAAGATATTAATAGTTTTTTGGCAACCTTTATCACTAACATGAATGTCTTCTTGTAATTAAAGCAGTTCAGTGGCAATTCAAAAGCCAGGCGAAAAATTAATCACCATAGATTAAGAGTTTTATATATGCAACATTCTAGATAGCTGATACAAGCAACATTTATTTATCTTAAATGTGACTAATTTAATTGAGACTTTGACAGTGTTGCACATTTATGGTTGGTGTTTTCTATGGTTATATTTCTGTTTCCCAGGTCTAAACCATGTTTGTGCAACAAAATTTATGCTATTTAGTTACATGCCCCTACATCTCATGGCTTGCCAAGCGCTAACGCTTTGTCAAGCGTTAGCATAGCACTTTATTGCATTATGTACACCTTTGTTTTTAGTTCTCAGCAAGCAGTCATGAACTCAATCTAGCTAGGACTCTTAAGCACAGGAGGTGGTTGGAAAGTAGTTGGTGGGAAAAACAAACGTTTTAACCAGGAAATTAGAGACTTTTGTTGAAGGTTGAAAGGCACCATTTGTAATGAAATATGACTCTAGACAGGACAACAAAGTCCATATGTGGTGTGCAGTTACCAATACCACTGAAATGAGGGTGTCAAATAACCTTGGATAACACATCTCTAAATTGCTGGCTATGTGGTTTAGAAAAACCCCATGATTTTCTATGGTATTTGTGAAACTCTCTGCGTTTTACTATGTTTTTAATGTGGTTTAAATGCTGTGTTAATTCGTACATTTAGCTGTCATCGTGATATTCTGTGTCACATCAGGAACAATGAAACAAAGGCCATGAGTTTGGAACACAAGTGAGTTTTAATTGTATAGAACAAGTCAAGCATACGTTTGGTTTGGCAGGTGTGATTATAATATTTTTCACCTCTATTATCATTAACTTCATACAGTTCTAGCGTATAATTTTCTTTGCAGTAATCTCCAGGTCAATCACGTTCAAAGACTAAGTGTGAATTTGCAAAAACACACACTCGCCTATGCACACATTATAAGGCTTTGATGTAAGCCAACCCTGTAATGATCCGGGCTTAGCTCATCTCATTTCCTTGATTGAAGCTGTACAGCAACATAAATAATTCATTCTCATGTATACTGCAGTGTTTCAAATCATGTTTTTAAAATTCAGTTTGATCAGTCAGTTCAAAACACATGTACACCTTTGCCAAGTTGTCTGTCCTAAATGTAAATCTATTTTAGACTGATCTCTTTGTAAGACAGGTACATTTGCCTCTAAAGATCAAATAGCAAGCTGCTTAATGACGCTGACAACTCTAATGGAAGTGGTTAAGAAATCCATTTTGCTCTGCTTTTATACGAGAGTCAATTCATTAATCAACACTTTTCAGACAGTGTATTATTTGAACAGAAAAAAAAAAGTGACCGTGTGTATTTACTTTGTCTTTGGGGCGCATATATTTGTAATGGTGCGTGTTAAACTGTATTATGGATGGGTGATAAAACAGCTAAAGCTGTCACTGCCACCCCACCAAATCCATTTAACTCAAAGGCCTTAGGCAACACACCACCGGTGCTATACAAGCAGCACGATTATGAAAGGTGACATTAGAAATTACTACTGTCACACAAACATGAAGGCAATTAAACAATTACAGCTTGTTAGTGAAAGATTTGCAAAGATAATTGCTAAAAAAAATGTCAGAAGTTTAAACCTCTTTGTATTGCAGAGATGAATCATGTGTTTATCAAAGCAATAAGGATATTACTCTCATTCATTTGTTAAAAGCCTAAAAGGAGATATATTTACATAATCAGTTAAATGATAATTTTTGAGATGTGCCATCAAGATGGTTGATTTTCTGAATTTAAACTGTGGTGAGATAATATGTCAACATAACATATTAATCTGCCAAACTTATCTGGAAAATGTTACCGGAGAATGAAATTACCTAAATCTTTGTATAGAGGGCTCATAAAATTTACTTTTTAAACTTTAGTTTTTATTATAGAACTGTTAAGAAGACCTGTTGGTTTATTTTTCGATCTTTTGTATAAATATCATAATTTACCATTTGATATTTATATAAAAAGAAAACAAACATTATTTTATAACAGCCTCACTGCATATTAAAACTTAATATTTCTGGTTATTTAAATATCTTCTTTGTGTGAGCAACCTTAGTATATTGGGTAAATGGTGTTAAAAAAAAGAAATTCAAAGGAATTTAATAAACTTTTAATATTGTCAAAATAATTAATAATAAATCTACTTTTATATGTATATACACACTGTAATTTTTTTAACCAAATAAATTTTTTTTCTAGTGCAGATATCAACAATGCCCTTTTTTAATTTTAAGTAACATTATTAAAAAAAAGACTTATTATTATTATTCATGGGTGAAATAGAGATTTCTCATACCCCTTTTTAAACTTTTGATTTTAATTGTAATTCATCTGGAAAATCTCTATTTAGACATAAAGTCTTAGCAAACATTTTACACAAAAATGTTTTAATGTTACAACAGGGAAAGTCTTATTGAAGTTAGCCACAGTACATGCTAAACGTTTTGCCCTGAACGGTGTCTGTTCTTAACTCCTAAGATGGAAGTTACAATACCCATCACTGAACATCTGTTCAGTCTTTATGTAAAAGGCAAGTATACATTAATCAGTTAAACATGACCTTTTCATCTCACACCTGGCTTAAAATACTAAACTACCCTGTTTGTTGATTACATATCTTTTTCAATGAATAGTGAAAACATGAAGATATATTTGGTTATCAGCATTTCTCTGTTAACTTTGTCTTTAGCATGTTTAGTACGTTTCCAAATTATACAAAAGAACTAATGTGTTGTGAGCTAAATAAACATGTTTCTGAACTCACTGCAGCAACTCTTGTTTGTTCAACTAGTTGGAATGTTGTCATTTAGACAAATATTATTCATGCTGGCTTTTAGCAGGGAAGTGCTGGGTTTGTGTAGAGCTTCTGGTGATATGTTCCTCGTTGCGTGTGGCATTACATGGCTCTGCTCAAGTTGTAGGGGGCAGAGTGGTCAGTATGTCACCACAGATGGACAGGAAAAGCCATGGGCCATCTAGAAAGCCACAGGCATGTTTGTGGACAGACTGTTCTCACAAGTGGTTCATATGATTTCTTTAGAAAAATAATGCATGGATATTTGCACATATCTATACGAATTTCTGACCCAATCAGTGTCCAAGTTGCTGGAGGAAAATTTCTTAATATCTTTCTCTTAATTTCATTGAACCATGTTACACTATGAAAGTTTTATTTTCTAATGACATAATAATAATAATCTAATGATCAACATGTTTTTAGAATGGAACAAGACCACTGACACTTAGTTTAATTCATAGACTGAAAAGATCATTCTATCCTACTAGTATCAAATCACCACTAATATTGATAATAACAATAAGTCTAGTAGAACGCTGAACTACCAAAGAGGCTCTCGCATGAATGGGCTCCCTATTCAGACGTTCTCACTCAATTAAACAGACATTATCAATGGTTATCAATCAATGGAACGGTGAGCCATTATCATTGATCCGTATCACTGATCAGCAGCACTGACATAAGACACCCAATCCTGTCCGACGGAAATTCAGTCGACCTCAAATCCTCACGTCATCACAGTGCATTTTCAGGAAAAACAATATAAAATGAAAACAGATAAACTGTGATTATGAGCTAAACAACAATAAAAAGGCTGTTTTCCATTTCCAATGGACCTTAAAATGAGAATGAAATTAATAAATTAAATAAAATGAAATTTTTGAATAGAAAAACTATGACCCTTTGTGTCCTACACCCTAAATCCAGCATTTCACACCTTTCTTTAAGTTTATTTTAATTTCCAAGGTTGTGAATAATATTATAAAGTCTAAACATGACTCCTTTAAAAAAAAAGAAAGAAAGAAAAAAAAACTTGAATTTTTATATAAGCCCTGCAAATGCTCTCTAAACCTAAGCCTCACACACACACACACGATTTACCACACAAAACAGATATGTCTTGTATTATGAGAGGCCAGTTTAGCATTACTTAAATGCTATGCCCTATTTTTATTTTTTTCAGTGGTGTCATGATGTGTCCTTCAGTACTACACTCACTGAAAAGATAAACATCAAAATAAATGGGTGATAGAAATTATGGGGAAACAGGGTGAAAAATTAATGGCAGGTCTCTTTGAAATGAAAAGTAGGCTTTTAAACCTGAAACAGCCAAAAACAAAGGCTTTCTTTGCCAAATTTGTGCACCTGCAACCTTTCCCTCATTTTTTCAAAGTACAAAAAAATAAAGCTACAACCAGCCAAATAGTTTTATATTTCAGATTTTTTTCCTGCCATCTCATATCCAACCTTTTTATAACAATTTACAATGCTTTGCCAACTCAGTGTGAGTGCCATATCGGTGGTTTCTCCAAATACAAAAGAGAGATTTGTTATCAGTCGGGTGTCACAGCTGGTGATGAATTAATAAATACTGCACACTGACTGGGATATTCTTAGCATAGTCAAACGTAGAAACCCAGTGCATGCCCAACAACACATTGGTGCATTATGTTGTACGCACTCAAGCCAGGATAGAACCCAGAGCACAGCAAACACGATCACTAATTATATTAGTTTACCCAATTAGAGCAGATTAACAATGACTAGTTTTCTACGAAATCTACACATTTTTTGGTGATGGTGGTGTAGGTGCTGTAGTCAGTGATGAATTCAGACTGATTAGTTTAACTTTGTAATAGACCAATTTTTTTATTGAGAGATTGGATTGCCCAGTACCAACTGAAAAGATAAGTCTGGAGAGTTTGACCTTAACCCAGAAATTTAGGACCTCCACCACTGTAACCTGGAATGATTTAGCTAAATGATATTTTAACATGAGGCGCAGTTTGAAAAACCCTTCTACATTGTTATTTAAGAGGAGTCCTTTGAGGAATTACTTAACTTTTCAAGAAGGGGCTAGGCTGACTTGGTAGTGTGTTTAACATCAAAAAGGCAAGTTTCAGATATGCCAAGGTAGATATTTCTTTTAGCTGGTATCACTATTTAAGCATGCATTGTGCATTGTATTGTCATAGTAAAACGTGATATGTCTAAAATGCAGTTTTAGCAATCTGTGCAATTTTAGAAGTGGAGACTGTTTCGGACTAAAGACACTGTTGTGATCAGCAGCTTGATAAATATTCTTTACACAATCACCTCCAGAGGCTCCTCCAGGACAGAAACAAACTTCTTTGTTCATCTGTTAATAAGTTTGTTTAGTTTCTTAGAGTCAGTGGATGTGATGCTAAAAGAAGATTACACTATGCACCATTTATTTGTAGAGGAAATACAGCATCTATGGCTTAAAGATGCTCATCAATAAGTTTGGACCTGTACTGTGACTTATTAAAATTCATTGAGAAAAGCTTTTCACACATGTGCTCCCAAGAAGACACATGGTCTGCTTGAACAACCTGGAAAGCTTAGGGAAGGTGTACGGCAATGCTCTTAAAAATTGTCCAAGCTCAGCTTTCTACTAACCTTATTAAAGATGTTGGGGCCCAAAAATACACAAAATCACATTGTACTCTTTATTTATGAAGATTGGGTGTCCAGAAACAATGTAATTAATAGAGCTTTTTCAAAAATCCAAACTTGGCTCGAAGCTGATTTTGGCCGTGTTGATGCCTTGCCACAATGGTGAACAGAATAAACTCAATTACCACTTTACACTCCAAACATGCATGGTATATGAGGTCAGAGGTGTTAATCCTCTTCAGTTTTAGCTTTAGTTTAACAAACAGCTGCCCTGATATTTTTCAAGTGTTTTTCATTACCTGTCCGCTAGATGTGAAGAGTCTGTACTGCTATGGATTGTGTGCTGCTATGGTCATAGGACTGCAAAACTACATTTGATTAATGAAAACGTGGCAAGCACGACTAGGTAAAAAGTTTTAAGAAACACTCCAACTAAACCAGTTAAAGGATAATTATGCCATTAGCATAGTCACACAATGCATACATTTAGCTAAAGCAGCTAAACTACAATTTATTGTAGCCCTAAATGTAATCAATGCTATCTCATAATGTCAGTTAGAGATGAGGCAACTGCATATGCGAAATCAAATCAAGTGAAGAATTTAAATTTTTAGAGCTTTATCAAATACAAGTCTAATGCTGTATCACTACAAATGTAATAAGTATTCAGTGTTTCTGCCAGTAGGCAGGTGAAATTCTCTTTCAGGTCAAATTATGCTTTAGGGATGCAGTTGCCGTAGGCAGCTGGAACTTAAATGGCTTATTTCTATCATTCTGTGACAAATGTGAATTGTCAGTAAATCAGCATAGTGCAACAAGTATATAG
>JBAMHW010000017.1:10549159-10571663 GCA_037177495.1 Rhadinocentrus ornatus
ACTGCTGGGATAGGCTCCAGCTCACCCCGCGACCCCTAATGGGAACAAGCGGTACAGAAAATGGATGGATATATATAACAGATTTAGCTGAAAATATTTCTTATATATATTTATGAAATTAAATATTTATGACAAAGAAGGATGACACTTTAGGATTTACTAAATAAACGGTAAAACGTCAGCAGGATGAGTTTAAAGCTGTGAAGCTGCTTCCTTCTAAACACAGAAGGAACAATATCTGATTAATATCAGCCATCAGGTGAACAGACAGGAAGCAGGATTACAATCTCACAGCTTCTAGTTTGTGAGGAGAGAGAAATATTCACAATATGCACAATAACTTCCATCCATGCACCACCATCCATGGTTCATTATCCAGATTTCTGGCCTATAAATTCTCTAACTTTGCATTCTTAGCTTGACTGTTTAGCTTCACCTCTGCACCTGCTGTCTTCGCTACCAGGAGTTAAGGGGTTAACATCTCGTTATTTGGTGTAGCTGGAAGTTTCATCTCGCTATTAGTATGATTCACTGAACCAGAAGCAGAAGAAGGCCTGTTTTATGTTTTACGTTTGTGAAAAACAGAAAACATGTTTTATCTTTGCTGTCTTGCGTAAATTAAAACCACATTTAGTAAAATAAATAAATAAATTAATTAAAGGTTTCTCATTGTCTTTTGGGAACAGTTTACCATCCAAAAATCACAATGTCCTGTCCATTTGCATGGGTTTTGACAGTCAAAACCTTATTTTCTTTCTTAAGTTCCAGACAGAACTAAGTCAGACAGAGAGAGCGTATTCATGTTTCTATTTATTATACTTGCTGACTGAACATAAATAAAGGGGACTAAAAGGCAAAATTGCTAATTAAAACACCATTTTCTAGATAATATAACTTAAACACTTTATGTTCAACTGTAAAACAAAATTTGGATTTTGTCATTTTTGGGAGGCAAAAACAATACTGATTATTTTGTTTTGCTTTTTTCCTTTCAAATGATGGCTGAAATGTCACTTCATGGTATAAAAATCATGAATCAAGTCATTTAAACATATAATATGCACTGTCCTATTTTTGTTATTGAACTAAGAACTTATGCCAAACCAGAAACAACACTTTACAATGGTGTTTCTCTGGAGTAGGAACACATCTTAAACATGCAGGCAGTGGGGTCCTCAGGACCTGGATTTAGAAACACTACTTTACAAGACCTTAAGTGGAATAAAATTTAGGGCTGGGCAGATCAATCCAAATATCGATAGTATCAATACCAAGGCTAGAATCACTATTGGTCAATATAAGTGTGATGAAATCCATAATTTTCTTCCAAAGGGCTTTGGGGCAAAAAGCTAAAGAATGTTAACAAAAAACAACCCAATAGCAGGTTTTGTTTTTCTTAAAGCAAAAAAAAAATTTGTGAAAAGAAAATAATAGTTATGTTACTATTTTGTTACATTTTGTTACATACAACCCTAATAAAATTCTTCTTTTTATCGCTCAGGAGCAAACAATGAAGTCCTCAAGCGAATCCACAAAAGCTGAGGCAGGCAGCGGTGCTCTGATGTCAGACCTCTACATCAACTAGTTCCTCCGCAATGCCAACCATCTGGCACTGAATGAGTGTGATACTGGTCCTTAAATACAGAAGGTGATGATGATGATAATAATGAAAAATAAAAACTAAATAAAAACATTACTGCCTAAAACCAACAAATACATGGAATAAAACTAAAAATAAAAAAACTTGAAATATACACTTGTAGCCTTACTTATCTAAATGAGGTGCTGAAAATCACTCACCTCCGCTATCCTTTTACAGATGATGGTGTTCTTTTTGCCTCATTAGAGTATGACCTTCACATCATGGGGTGGATGGCAGATGAGTGTAAATGGCTGAAGACGAAGGTCAGCATCTCCAAGTCTAAAATCATAGCCCTAACTGGTGAAAAGTGGAATACTTCATCCAGTTTAAGTCATATAAATTATTAATAGTACTATTGAAAATTTATCAGTATAACTAAATTATAATGAATCCATCAACCCCAGAAACCTTTTTGGAGAACTTGCAGACAATTTGTTCTGGAAATGTCCAGAACAAAACATGAACAACTCTTACCGTTCACAGCAAAAGCTTTTATACTGCTAAAAATCCAAAGCAGGGACAGCAGGGGAATTTCTGTTTAGAGCACATAAGAGCTGGGACATGATGCAGCCCCATAAGAACAGTAGATATGTCTTCTGGTACTGCATATGTCTGAATACATCCACAGTTGGTGGAAGTAGTAGAAAGCAACATACAGGTCAGCAGAAAGAAGAACAAAGAAGCAACTTTAACCAGCATGCATACTTGCTCACAGGCAACAAATGCCCCCGAAGATTTGCTGCAGCATTCATACATTGTCTGATCTCCTGATTTTCCAGAGATTTCACTAGCAGGCGGGGTTGAGTGAATGCTGTGAACATGCCTCCGATTTGGAATATCTGTAGAATATTTCATGTAGATAGTACATGTATACACTAGCTATAGTAACAGTCATTTAAATTTAAAGCAAAATAATTTTTTTCACATTTCAAATAAACTCAGAGTGACTTGACTAAAATAAATAAACTGTAGGTAGGCCATTGCCAAATACTCACCTTCTTTGATAATCTTGCACTCAGTTTCCACTTCTGGGCTTATTCAAGGGAACATGGCTGGAGATCTTTTCTGTTTTGGCATGCAGTTAGCTTCTTAGTGGGGTAGGCATTGGGGGACAGAGTTTACGCAAATTATGTCGTGAATTTTTTCCTAGTCTTGGTATGTGTCTATACCATGTGCCAGATAACTACAAGGCTTGGCATTGACTTACAAAAGACATGAGTCACAAAAGAGTCTTAGATATAGTAGAATCTTTAATGCAAGTGCCTCTGTCAGGATTTGTCTGACTTGGTGCATGCAGGAGCTTGTTGGTCTCTGTTCTCGAGAGCATAATGATGAGTCTTTGACAGCGTTTGTATATTTATGTCTGTTGTAATCTGTGCATATTTCTTAATTAGGAAATTTCCCATTTTTCTCCCTTTACCCTTACGAGCTTCTTGGCTGATTCCTAGACTTCTATTACCTCATGACCATGGCAAATACAGTGTTTTTCTGATCTGCTCATCACAGCTCAAGACAAAGAGGCTTAAACATGAAATTAGAAATAGATGACGCAGAGAAAGAGGGGTGAAGATAGTAAAGAGCAGGATGATAGATGAGAGACACTTGATTTAGGGGGAGGGGGAGGGGAGGGTGGCTGAGATCACTGAGATCCAATGAGGGAAACTGGGCAATAGGTTGACGAAAGGTGCAGAGAGATAAATGAGTGTCTTATGAATGGAACTGGTTGGTTGTAATATAAGGTGCATAAGATGAGTGCTCATAAAGGAAATAACGATAACAGAATGAGCTTCAGGCATGTGAGGACAGATCAATCCTCCATCCAATGGACAACACCAATATATGAATTCACCATTATATTATCAGAGCCTCTTTGTCACCTTCCTCAATCTTTGTCTCTTCTCTTTTCTGTCTATGTTAGACTATTATCTGCCATTCCTTTCTATCTTTTTCTTTCTTTTGCTATTCAACTGTTTCCATCAGCAACAGTATTTTTCAGGAAAGTACATTATGGCTGCTATTATCTGTGTTACAGTAACTGCTTGTTTGCAATCAATTACATTTTTGTTCTCTGTGCTCAGTCCACTGAATCAGACATTATCTAGTGTAGCACACTCTCCTGATCCTCACAGTTTTAAGGTCTCCAGTATGAATTTTTCTCTAACCTTATTATATCCTTTGAATCTAATCTCTTTGTTTCTTTCATCCATAGAGTGTCAGTCCTATATAAATGTTGATCCAATGGCCCTTCTCTGCTACTTTACACCACATGAAAATGTTCTCTTCTGAACAAACTCTATTGGATCCTTCTTATTTTCATAAATGTAAAAATGTAAAAACATCTTACCACAAAAATGATCAATTAATTGTTACCTAACTCTGATTTGGCGGTTACTTGATCTGTTTAAAATCTTTTTGTGTGAACTGTGACAGAGGTCTTTGATGATTTTTTTCCAACAGCTGGTCCTCAGTATAGTAAATTTTGTGATTTTCCCCTATCATGCCTGTAAGCACAAGGCTCTATTTGTATGTGTGTGTGTGTGTGTGTGTTAATAATACAGAGAGGGCCTATAAAGTCAGTGGTTCTGATGGCCTGAAAGTTTGTCTGCTCCCAGGAACCATTAAAGCCCATCATCATCTGGACCTCTATCATAAGCCCAAGGTTTATTGCATGTTTGGACCTAGACATGCACACTGACACCTTAGTCTTAAAAAAAATAATAGAAGTAATTTAATGAAATTGTCAAGTTGAAGGATCCTGCAAGGACATTTAGCCATTAAAAGGTTAGTTTGAAAATATAGTAGTTGCAGTAAAATGTTAGCAAAGTTACAACCTCTCTGAATTACTTACTTGATGATGAGTTGTCAGTGAATGCCAGACAGCATAGGTTTAACAAAAGATAATGCAAGATTTTGCAAAAAAAAATAAAATAATAATAATGATAACAGCTGTAAAAGAACATGCTATATGCAATGTCATACTATATTGAGGCTGCAGAGATAGCATGCTGCATAATAATCATCAGGTTAGAGGCCCCATAATGAGGGGGTTATCATAGTGGACCAAGGGAACAGGCTGCAGGCATACAATACTAGGTTAGCAGTTCAGAATTGTAAAAACCCAATATGTAATACACCATACAGTGAATCTCATTCAAAAGTTCATACATAAATGCATTGGCAAACCATGACTCCCAAACTTTTCCCCTTCAACCCTTGTTCCCTAATGGTGTAAAAATAATTCTTGCTACTGTCTTCTCATATAATTGTCACAGTCTTCCAATACCAAATATTGACCGATCCAGCTCTTTAAAATGAAGGCCATCGTCTGAGGGTGTCAGTGAAAAACAGTAAAGAGAAAATGCAAATCCTCCTGACAAAATGTGTACACCATCATACAATTTAGATGTAATCAGGTGCCGAATTCTGACGACATGAAGGGATGCATAAGTGATTGCACAAAAACAAATTATTTATGAGAGAGTGCACAAGCAAAGCACCAGTGACAAGTTACTGGTGATTATAAAGGAGTAATGAGTTTGCTAACAAATAATTGATATTAGACAGGAACAGCAACCATTTAGACATGTCACATTTAGTCACAATTAACTTTAGTCTTTAAGTAGATTTAAAGAAATATTCATTATGAACAGGAAGTTGGTGAAGTAATTACTGATTAAGCACAATGACTGTTTTCCCAGTGTTTTGGTGACTAGAGCATGAACAGATGGCACAGCAACCTGCAGCATTTCTAAAGTCTTACCTTTAAATGATGCCAGTACTTAAAAACTTATGCTGATGGGCTTATCCTGGGTTGAGGATAAGGAGGGGTCCAGGCCCAAACCCATTTCGACTGGGATACTTCCATGCCCGACAGCAATTCCAGCAGTGACCTGATATAGTCGATTCTAACAACAAAACATATATTACATAGCTCAAGTTAGAATGCTTCTGAAAAGTCTACATTGATATCATCTCCAATTTGGCTCCTGCAACTTATCATTCATGATAATATTGAGATAACCATGGGCTATTAAATTACAGCAATTTCCTTTTTACTTGTGGTTGCCATTGTTAAAAATATTCCTAAAAAAAAAAAAAAAATACATTTGCAGAGACTAAATTGACTTATTCAAGAATTCACTAATTTGTGTTCAAATTAAAGAACTATATGGTGAAATTACAACTGTGCACGTTTTAAAGTTTTTTAGAGGGCATTAGCACCTCTCCAGGGACTCTAGAAAGCTTCATGGTCCATCTCTACATACATGTACATAGTTAAATATTAATGCCATCACATTAACAGGTAGTTTTGAGCTCATCGGGAAGGAGCAAGACATATGGAGTAGACTTTAATGCTCTCTGTTTTTGTTTTTTTTGTTTGTTTGTTTTGTTTTTTACTTTTTCTTTCTGTTTTAGTGTTAACTTATTAGTTTTCCTTCCACGCCCTGGTTAGCTTGACTTTAATTAAAAAAGGTTGTCCGTTTTCTTCCTTGTTTCCCTCCCTAGTTTGGCTTTAGCTTACTGACTTGTTACACCTGTAGTTTAGTTGGGTCTGTTGTCCCAGTTTGAAAACTTTCTGCCCAGGTTTTATTCCTTTCAGCCTTGCTCCAGGTCTGTTTCTTGTTTAATCAGTCATTTGATTTTAAGTTTTGTAAGTTTCATCAAAGACACTTGTTTTCTTAAGCCTGTTATGTCTGCTTTCAGTCCTCCAACCATTCACTGAGACTATGACTTATTTATTCATGAAATAATTGACATTTTTGCAGTGCTTTTTTTTTGTTTCTTACAGTAATCGCAATTATCTTAATTGGTAGTTTTTGCATATGCTGAAGGAATAAAGGAAATATTAAATATTACCTTTTTATTCTTTTTCCAAATGTCATTTGACTTAAATTGCATGGCATGAGGACTAAGTATAGATACTTAAAGTAGAGCTCACATTTGTCTGATTTGATGCTGGTGGAACACAAGATGTTAATGACTTAAGGCCAGGGGAAAAAAAAAAAATAAATAAAAAATTGTTGTTCAAGGCAGAAAGTGAGAAAATCCTTGTGTGTCTAAACTTTTTTCTTTTACATATATAGTAAATCTGCAGGCATCTCAACTTCAAATTTCCTTTTGATTATTTAAAAGAAGCGAACACACAAGTCTGATGCATTGACTTTTAGGGAGAGGGGGCTGTATCACCGCTGTGTTTGCCCGGAGTGCACCAGTTCCTCCACACCTCATGTTTGGCATGAAGATGCTTCTTTGACCACTTCCTGACAGATGGTCCTATTGGCTCTGCTGGTTCTGTCAGCAATGCAGGGTGAATGCAGGTGGAAGATTTTGTGGCATCTCGTCAACACTTTGCCAGACATATCCCATGAGACCCTACAAGCGAAGGTACTGTTCCTTCTAGACATCATTTACACCTTTCTGTGGCAGCAGTTTACTCTTGTAAGTTACTTGGAGTAGTCCTCATGTTTTGACAACCATGCTGATCCCATTATAGCTACTAGACAGTATTTTGTACAGCTAGAGCTTTTGAAAGTCTGTTATCTGCGACCATTAGGTTTTCTGTTAAGGTCAGCTTGAGGTCTTAACCATATAAACAGACTCATGGATATGAAATTTTATCATTGTAGTTCAATAAAAGGAGGTGTGGCCCCAATTTGAAAATAGACCTCTTCATTTGAGAAGGTAAAATACAAGAATAAGCACTGTGGTTGGCATCAGCAATAAGAAAATGCACCTTGTGTCTTATAAAACATGAGTTCAGGTTGTTTTGAGATGTGTTGCGTCTTTTAGCATTTCAGAAGCTGTCACAGGGTTTTTCAATCTATCAACAAAATTTTGATGCATTCCAAAATGTATGTTTATGTTGAATAAATTTGCAATAAGAATAACAAGACAACTAAATCCTTTGGTTTTACAAGTGACACATTAATATTGCACTTAAGTTATCATTGCATGTATCTCACAAGGTCTTTAGAAATTTAGCTTAATAAAGCAAATGTAATCTGTAGGAAAGGGGCGGAACAAGAGCTTTCAGCCTATGTTTAAAGGCAATGCTTGCATGCACATGCAGTCACACTTAGCAAAAGAAATAACATGCAGCAAAGCTGACTGAGACATATAAACACATGAAGCCGGAAAAAGCTTGATTATGATGTTGGTAACAGTTAGATTATTCAAAGAGAAGAAAATAACTCAGATAAAAGGTTTGTCCGTGGACATTTCAGAATAATGTAGTCACCAACAGTTAGCTGAAAGTTGCTGACAAATGATATCATGTATATTAATAAAATCAGATTTATAGATGATCCAAGGGCAGCCCCAGGCAGTCACTTGCCATGTTTAAACATTGCCAAGAACTGTCATAACACCCCTGAAGCATTCCCAAAATTTCAAAGCTGTTGCCTCTGTACTTTATAATAAATGCTGCACAGGAATTTGTCTTTTCTTCAAACAGTTCTTTGTGTTTGAATTCTTTAAAAACAATGCTATCGGGGATTATCTGAAGTAAGGTTTTTTCACAATTTGCAAATGACCTTAAAAACCAGATCATGCCTACTTGATGTAGCCCAAGTGAACGGATGCAGTCTGACTGGTGGAGGATTTGAAAAGTAACAAATGCTTAGTTAATGAAGTGCCACAATGGCAAAATATAGTAAAAAAATGTTTTGATCAATAAAGACTGTAGTGTATTGTAGAGTTGTGAAGAAAGAAAAAAAAAAGACCAGAATTGATATCATGGCAGGGCAAAATGGAAGCTGCCTTAACATTCTGTAAAATCTATTTAAAATGTTTCTTTTTTTAAGTTCTATTATCAGACGTGAACAAGGGCCTAGCTGGGCATCAGATTTTATACTGTAATGTTAAACTCAGTGCTCCTGTTACAGATTACCATTGAACTGTGCAACTACTGTATCCTAATTAAATGTATATTTAAAAACTAGCTAGCTTACTGTTCTGCTTTGTCACAGAAATGCTACTTTCTGGGATGCCAGAATTTGAAGAACAGAGCAGGCTGCTTATTGACATCACCATTAAAGTAAAAAGATGAAAAAAAGTTTTATGAATTGACAAGTCAAGGTGAAACAGGGCTGTGTGGATGTTACATCCCCAGGCTGGTCGAGGGGAAAAAAGGGAGTTGCACCACTCCAGTCGGTGAAAACAAGGAGACAATCTTTGCAGCTTATCTTTCATTTTTTTGTTGGACATGTTGTTTTAGACAGAAAGGCACCATCACAGCCAGTGTTAGAAAAGAGCACCCTAACTTTAGATTTAAAAAAAAAAAGAGAGAGATTAATATTACCATAAACAAACAGAAAAGATAACAGAGCAACTAAAATCAACAACAAGGATAAAAACTAGAGGTTTACAAAAAAAAAAAAAAAAAAAAATTGTTGTTGTTGGTTGGCTTTTGTAATGACATCAGAAACAATACACTGTGAGTATTGCTGTATTTTAATGAACTCAACAGCAGCCCAGTATGAGACTGACCTTGCAAGGAGACTGAGGCTAAGAGTTGAGGCTTTTTTATATCTCAAAGGATATAAGTATGAGCCTTAAGCTGTGGTTGAAACTGTTTCACAAGTCTATGTTGTGTTAGCATTAGGTGTATTATCACGTTTTTAGTGAAAACACCATCAGTACACTGAGTGAAAAGTCAGCTAGGGCAGTTGTTTCTTAAACTGGGGGTTGGGACCCCATGGGGGTTGCGACATAATTTCAAGGGGTCAACAGATAATTGTAAAAATATATAGCCTACATTTATCAAATAAATCTTGTTTTTTTTACCAGGGCTGTCAAAATTTAACCATTATTGGAGAGAAAAGTCTTTGGAATTAGCACATTAATTTTTAATACACTAACGCATAAACAACAAAGTTAGTACTAGTATTTAAAATCTGGAGCTGAGAAGCTGATTCTGTCACAGCAGTGGCCCACCAAGAACCACATTATCTTTCTTATTTATGAAGATTCTGAGCTTTCCAGCCTTACATTTAAAGAATGGCTGCAGGATGACCCATTTGTTACAGCCCACAATTATTCACTAAATCGTCACATGGCGATGGGGGTTGCAAACACCAACGTATGTTGTCTTGGGTGTCATGGCTCAAAAGAGTTCAAGTATTGCTGATCTAGGGGGCTAACAGTACTTTGTGTTGATACATTTGTTCACTGAGCAGCTGGGAAAATCGTCTGTTGCTTCTATTGCCACACAGAAACATGGAATTCACTACATAATGTGTGGTGAGACAAGCAAAGGAACTTAAGTCTTTGGTAACAGTGCAAGCATATGTAAACAACATTGTCTCTCTTGATTTTGACAAGAGAAGTTTCCTAACTGGCAACAGGAATTGTGCAGAGTCATAAATCACCATCATCCCCTTGATCTCATCCTTAGCAAGCCCTCCAGAATTTGTTCAATCAGAAGACATTTCCCCAAATCCACTTGTTTTCAGGAGGATGCTTCCCCCAGGAGAAATCTCTCTCTTGTTCTGAAATCTATTTGGAGTTATCATGGATGCAAAGCCTATCCAGACATGCTCAAGAAATGATCATACCAGGTCCCACTTTGAACACCTACAGGTTGTTGTTACCAGTACAAGGTTGTCTTTACAGTCTAAGAATGACAAGACAGAACCAACATTTTGGAGTACGAAACTTTCTGGGTAAAACACACAGCATCCCCGTTACCATAGTAACTAAGCACATTTACTAACACTGTAGACCTGTCACAAAAAGGCTAAACAAGCAAGCAGTGCAGGGAGAGAGAAATAAACAGATTGCTACTGAGGGGTTTGATCAAGCTGAGCAATGTGCATGAAAATTAGGTTAGAATATAAAAGATTTGGTGCCTGAGAGCACAAGTATGTGTGATGCTGACTTATTGTTTCCTACTCACTGTGTGAGAAATGCTAGCACATTCTTAACGAAGTCAGATAGCTTGGCAAACACCTGGAACGCAACTAAAAGTAGAAGCCTAACTCAGTTTTGTTGGGTGAGGGGGTGATGACATTTCTTAAGCATTTTTGTTGGTATATTACTTATTTTAGCTATCACTATCCTAGCATCACTTATTGAGCTTATTTTTACTTTTGCTATCTTTTAACATAAATAATTTGTTCAATACGGATCAGTTTCTCATGGTGGATAATGGTTACAAGGAGAACGCTATGTTACTAGAAGATAACCACAGTATGTAACCAAGTGTAATCAAGGGTCCATCGGATAGTCGAACCTCGGATTGATGAGCAGAGGTGTGGTTTTCGTCCCTGTCGTGGAACAGTGGACCAGCTCTACACCCTCTTCGTGTCAGGTTTCAAAGTCTTATTTCTTGTGTTTGGGTTTTGTCTATTGTGGTTTGTCATTTTTGGATCTTGGTTTATAGTCTGGTGTTGGTTATGTTTAGTTTGTTATAATTATGGGTTAGGCTTTGGGTTTTTGTGGTGTTTTTAGTTCTGTCTTGATTTTGGTTATATTTCTGGTTTTTGTCATGTTTAGTTTCTGTTCAGATCATGGTTTGGGTTTTTGGTTTTGTCATGTTTAGTTCAGTTTTCTTTCTTGTGCTGTGTTTTCTGTTCCCTGGCTCTCAGGGAGTATCTGGTCGTGATGCTCCTCACCTTCCTTTGGTCTCTGTCTCTGAGGAGGTCTGTGGTCAAGACGTTCTTCACCCGCTTCTGGTCCCTGGCTCTGAGGGGGTCTCTGGCCGAGTCGCTTCTCACCCGTCTCTGGTCTACGCCAATGAGGAGCTTGCTCCTCTTCTGCCTCTGGATCTGGGGCTTATCATGGTGTGGATACTAATCCTTCCAGAGATCCTGTCTGCTCGGCCTCCGGGCCGGCCTCCTGAACAGAGTCTGCTGGATGTTTGGCCTCCGGGTCACCCAGCTGAGGGGATCCAGTTTGATGGCCTCAGTATTGAGTCTCTGCTCTTTGCGGATGATGTGGTTCTGTTGGCTTTATCAGGCCATGATCTTTAGCCCTCACTGGAGCGATTCGCAGCCGAGTGTGAAGCGTCTGGGATGAAAGTGGAGGATTTCACGTATCCTGGGGTCTTGTTCACAAGTGAGGGAAGGATGGAGCGGGAGATCAACAGGCGGATTGGTGCGGCATCTGCAGTGATGCGGACTCTGCATCGGTCTGTCGTGGTGAAGAGAGAGCTGAGTCAAAAGGTAAAGCTCATGATTTACTGGTCGATCTACCTACCCTCACCTATAGTCACTCGTGGGCAGTGACCGAAAGAACAAGATCGTGAATACAAGCGGCCGAAAGGAGTTTTCCCTGCAGGGTGGCTGGGCTCTCCCTCAGAGATAGGGTGAGAAGCTTGGTGATCGAGGGAGGCAGAGTAGACTCGCTGATCCTCCGCATTGAGAGGAGCCAGATGAGGTGGCTCGGACATCTGGTCAGGATGCCTCCCTGGTGAGGTGTTCCGAGCACATCCCACCGGAAAGAGGCCCTGGGGAACACTGGACAGACTACATTTCTCGGCTGGCCTGGGAACGCCTCGGGATCCCCCCGGATGAGCTGGTGAATGGGAGAGGGAAGTCTGGGTTTCCCTGCTTAGGCAGCTGCCCCCGCAACCCGACTCCGGATAAGCAGCAGACAATGCATGGATGGATGGGTGTATGTGTGTATATGTGAGTAGAGGAGGAGATGTATGAAATCAGAGATTAGCAATACCAGCAACTTTACATTGAGCCCTTCAAATTTATAAAACAGTGAACCAACTTATAGAGAAAACTATAAACAAGTGCAACACCAATTATCTGGCTCTGAAACTCAACAAAAAGAAAAATATTGATGTGGACTTAATGAGGAAATGTTCTAATCACACGCTACTTAAAAGCTTAAAAATTCCTGGGAATGCACATTACACACAGATTTTCCTTCAACCCAAAGCACCTCATCCATTGGATAAAGAGCCATCAGCACTTGGATTTCCTTTGACAGATGAGGAGAGAATTCCTCCCTCCTCCTGTTCTTACCACATTTTACTGGGGCATCACAGAGAGTCTGCTGACCAGCTGTATCTCCATCTGGTATGGTGACTTGTTGTCTTGAATCGGAAGTCCCTGCAGAGACTGGTGAGGACAGCTGGAAAGATCATTGGATGTTCACTCTAATCCATTTAAGCCAGAGCACATATCTGCCAGCATTAACGGTGGACCCCAACCACCCCTACTGTGGGCAGTTTGTCCCTTTGCCCTCCAGCAAGAGATACTGCAACATCCAGTGCACAAAGGCCTGGTTTTAAGACAGCTTCTTTTGCACACAAACCCACTGACTGGCACACAAATTTAGTCTAATGAGGTTTTTTTTTCTTCTTCTTTTTAATGCAATGTGCAATTTTAATTTATTCAGATACGCAATTTCATCCATGCAGAACAGCAGTTTCACATAGTTTGTGTAATTTGTATTTAGTCCAGTATGTAAAATATATTTATATCTTTTCCTACAGAACTGTTTACATAGTAATTGTGAATTATTCCTCTATTTTGTCCATTTTTGTAGTATTTTTCGCAATTCTATGTGTGAGCTGGTTGATGTAAATTCTGCTATGCTGTGTACTTCTACTAGGCATTACTTGAGCGACAATGCCATGATTGCATCCTGACTCCTAAAAGCATGAGACAATAAAATTGTGTTTTGACTTTGTCTTTTTCATTGATTTCTGGTGTCCGTGATGCTTTCATTGACCTAAAAATCCTGGACATCCCTCTTGTATGTATCATCGGTATGATGAGCTTGCTGTCATTTTCTCCAATGGGAGCTTATTTTGAAACAATACTTGTGATTTAGCTTAGTCATTGCTTTCTCTTGATTTTTCTTCCATAGAATTTGTCTCATAGAATCTGTCTCTCGGTCGTACACGTTTTGGCTGAGGGATCAAAAGGATGCAAAGCTGTGAATGCTTTAGTCTTGCTCTCCTCTGGTGTGTGCTCTCGCTCACACTGTGTTGGGAATTAATGACATCTCTGTGGTCCAACAACAGCACAAAAACACGTGAGGAGAAAACATAAGAAATGGAATGTCAGAGAGCAGCTAAGGGAAAAAAATAGCTAAACCTGGAATTTCATGTTGTATTTGTTGGCATGCACAGTTTTGCAGCAGAAGAGGCAGCAAAGGATTATTGAAAAAGGCGGCCTAAGAGCAATAGGAATGAAGAGAAAAGAGCAATAAGTTGCTGCTGAGTAATTTCTTTTTGACTTTCCCTTAAAGACCAGAAATAAGAAAGTAAGGTTTAACACTTCTTGTCCTTCCTTTTCACCTACATGTACTCACATCCATGCTGAGAGACATGCTCTTAATGATATTTCTTTTTTTGTTCTTCTTTTTTTTTCTGCTACTCTTGCCATAGACTTTACACATGAAGAGGCAATAAATG
Organism: Rhadinocentrus ornatus; assembly: GCA_037177495.1. Taxonomy (NCBI): domain Eukaryota; kingdom Metazoa; phylum Chordata; class Actinopteri; order Atheriniformes; family Melanotaeniidae; genus Rhadinocentrus; species Rhadinocentrus ornatus. The sequence continues at coordinate 10,563,178 of JBAMHW010000017.1, forward strand.
TATATAAAGAGGGGGAAAAAAGAGCGATGGAATAAAATTGGGATTAAGGGAAATGTTTTTCCCTGTAATGAACTCCAGAGTGTATCCTCCTTCCCTGACCTGATAGCTGGATTGCTTGATTCCAGCCACTAATGAATGAATGAATGAATGAATGAATGAATGAATGAATGAATGAATGAATGAATGAATGAATGAATGAATGAATGAGAACACACAATTTCTGTGTAAAGTTAATCTAATCGTTGTTGTGTTTTATAGTGTACACATGTCCGTGGGACTACTTTACAGGAAATGATATCCATTTAAATCAGTCTAAACATCTTATTGTTTCTTTGTTTGTTTTGTTTTTTACAAATTATTCTATTCTATAGTCATTTGGCAGATGCTCTTATTCAAAGCAACTTATATCTGAGAGTAATCAGGCGGAGGTTTGAAATTTCACTGCAAAAACAGTCTTTTTAAGTCTTAATAAATACTAAACACTAAATATATAGACAATCTTATCTTGTTTTGACAGTGATAGTTAGCAAAAGATTGTGAGATTATTTGACGTTTGAAGAGAACATGTTTTTTTATTTCTTACGTAGTTACAAAATCCTTTAAAATTGGTTATTTTGCATGTATATGAAATCAAATCATCTCACTGAAACAGTATGAGATCACATTGTATCTTTCACACTTAATTTTAGCTATAACAACTAGTATCTGTACCTCACCATACCAGTTGACACACAATGAAAATAGGACTTATCTTAATACAAAAACACATTGAAATAATAAAAAATGTCTAGATGTTAGACAAGTGAGAAATATCTTAAAACAAGTGGTTAAACATCAACTCATTTCAAGTCCTATTTAAAGTAAAAAACTATCTTAAAACCAGCCTGTCAAGGCTTCTTTCAGTGTTGTTTCTTTCTCAGCGAAACCAAACTAGAATTCAAGAACTGGTAGTGTGGTGGTGCAAGTGGTATCGTTGGAGCCAGTGGCTCAGGTGGTAGTGCAGGTTGTGCACTAAGTTGAAAGTTTGTTGGTTTAATTGTCATGAAACTTTTGCTTTATGGCAAAAAAATAAAAAATAAAAATTCTGTACATTCGGTATATGATGGTGGTCGTAAAAGTTGTTGGCAAGGACTGCCATGCCCCCTCAGCAGAGGCTTTGTTAGTAAAAATAAATTAATAGCTATTCTTGAATGTTTAGTAGCTCATGTTTTAAGATATTTTCTCTGAAAGTGAGATAGAAACAACACTGAAAAGAAGCACCGATAGGCTAGTTTTGAAGGTTTTTCACTTAATAAGGGAGTTGAAATGAACGTTTCTCAACTTGTTTATTATACATCAAGCTGGCGTCCGGAGCTCTTTTTTACCTACAACTAATTTTTGTCACACCAATTCCTGTTTCAAGTAGTTTACATCAATAAAGCATCACAAACTAGAAAGAGGGTCGCCACACAATGGTGCCACCTCATCACAGTCACCTACAACAATCTTACCACGTGTAATTATATTACTGCACTGGCAGATTATTTCAATTGATTGTCAGAATCGTCTCAAATTGTTTTTGCTTTTGTTTTTATTGTTTTGTTTAGACTTGTTTTTCATATATTAAGATTACTCATTTTTGCAGTGTACGAATTGTGCTGTTTGATTTAATAGCCAATTTAGCCAAAACCTGTTGAAACATTAATTAAATAATGTAATTAAATGTTAATTTTATTTTATTATAATGTGACCACAGATTGGCTTTTAATCTAAATTAGAAAATCCCTGTTATTCTTTTTACTTTTGTGTGGAATGTGTAATCTGAGGTACAACATAAATAAAAACTCTTATTCATTATTATTATAACAGAAGTATACTAGATGTTGTTCTACTGGACTAAATCGTTTCTAGCTAAATATTTGTGTCTAGCTATTGACACAAAAAAGAGTGTTACTTTATCCTCCTGTACAGTAAATATGAGAGAATTCCCTCCCTTCTGACAGTTTGTATCCAAAGTGAGAATTATGTGGGAATTATGTGAGAATAATACATGTGAGAATAATGAAAAAACCTTGAAGCAGTTATAGAAATAAGGTCAGGAGGTCCAGTTTAAATTTAAATCTATGAAGTGAGAGTGGTGTGGGGGTTAAGGTTCTGGCTGTCCATGGTGCTAAATAGAGCTTTACTGCCCTGACTCCCTGCCTGTCTGGTTGTTTAGTTCACATGCATTAGTGTTTCCTCTCCATTCCCCATTTGTTGTGGCTCAAAGTCCCAGTTCAATATTGGTGAGCTGATGGTAACATGACTAAAAAAGGTGCTGACAATGTGTTGAGTCTCAGCAGACAAGCCCAGGCAAGGTACTGTAGGTCCTGTGACTTACTCTGCAAAATGGTTTGTTTGTTTTGTTTTGTTTTCCTGTCTCAGGTCTTTCTAACACTTTACTAGTGGCTCACTTGTCCCACCTGCACCCTGTCCAGTCAGCCATAACTGTCCCAAATCCTTATTTACACACTTTCTATTTATCTCTTCTCCCTTTCTCTAAAGCCTTTACCCAGTGGACAGCTCAAGCTCATACTGAAAGCTTAAATTAACTAACTATAACTGTTTTAGCTAAACTATATCTGTTAATAATCCTCATATTTTAAGTTCATTAATTAGGTCTTTGACGGGAATGTTATGATCACAACACTACTTTTCAGGTTAAAAGAAATTTAACTGTGACTTGTGGCATTGGTGTAGAATGACAAGGAGTTATAAAAAGACGATGAATGTTGAAACAAATCTGTTTGGTGAGCAGAAAATGAAACTGGCACGACAGTTTTAATTTAATCTTCTCCAATGTGGGTAACGTTTCCACATTATGGGGACAGTACAAAGGCTCATTTAGTTTATTGTAAATGATTGTGCAAATTGTTTAGACAAATTTAACCAACTGAATGCATTATTCACACCAGTATAAGCAAGAGTTAGTGTAAAAGATTTATATTCCCACATAAAGAAGTTTGGACCGGTGGGATGAGATGTGGTGTGGCAAACAAAGATTTATTTTTCATTTTTATAATCATTCAAATAACTTAAAGTTACATTAACAAACAAATTTTTTTTTGCATACATATTTAAAAAAAAATATATATATACAGATCTATATATATATATATATACTGGAGAAAAAAACTAGTCGAACACTAGTAAGGTAGAGAACAAGCAACCAACTAGTTTTCAACATACCAAGTTGTATTCTGTCTCCATCTGTGGCTGCTAGTGAGATAAGTGAGCAGGGACTGTCCAGCATTTTTCAAAGAGATACTACTACACTCTCAAACTGTGTATCTGGTGTGCATGCTGCAGAATTCCAAGCCCTCGATGCTTGTGAGCTGAAGAAATTTTTGGCTTCTGTGGAGAAGTTAAATCCACTGAGTCAACATTTTCTGTTCTCTTCTCTAGACCCACTATGTTGAGTTAGATTGATTGTAAAATTGACTTGTGGTTACCTTAAGTACTGGAATTACATCAGACTGCTGACTTTAGCTTGCTCACCCCAGAATTTATGGCAACAACTTTCATGGCCAGTGAGGCCAGCTCACTCAGCTTGGACAGCCTTTGGATTTTCAGGTCATCACCTCATCTTTACTTTATGTGGAATTGACATACGTGTTTTTTTCGAGGCAATCACATTTTCATAAGAAGGTATAAAAAGTACAGATATAAATACCAAGATAGGTAATTATTCAGGTCACTTAAAGCAAAGCTTTTTCACTTCTCCAAATGAGTCTATCATCAGAATTAAACCCTTATAAGATATTCAAAGGATTTTCTCATTTTGGAAACCGACAGAAGGAATATCATGGCAAACATTCTCACAAAGAGGCTTTAATTACACAGGATTATGCTATGAATGTCATTAATCAAGCAATTAATTGTGCAATTAATTGCCTGTAATATACATGCATCATTACATTTTACAATAGAGCTAATAATAAGTAGTTTTGATCACTAAACCAGCAGTGACAAAATATTTAATATGTTTATTAATGAATCAAAGACTGCCCTGGTAACAATAAGAAATGCAGATGAAGGCTTGTAGGAAACAAATATTTCATACTGAAGAGCTGACAGGCTGAGTTTTACAAAGCACTTTACTGTTCAGTCACTTCACTGTCACAAAACAGTATTATTAATTCTGCTTTTGTTGAGGATGATGAGTTTTGGAGCACAGCAGGGCGTAGATCAGTAGTGTATTTGCTCTAACACCAACACAGAAAAGCACTAGCATCTCTAAGTGGCAGCTTATTGTGACTAGTTCAATGCATTCTAGTGTGAAGTGGTAACTATACCAGTTTTGGATAGCTCTGGCAACTTGAGCAGTCTGTACATTTCCAGATCTGAGACAAAGAATATAGAATCTCTAGTGGTCATCAGAGCAATTACATGTTTGTTTCAAAAATTGTGTCTAATAGGGTCAGTGTGATGTAAAAAGAATCTATTTTAGTCTAAATTTAACCCAATCAGATGATGTTATTGCTAAAACCCAACCGTGAAGTCTCAAAGTGTGTTCTAAGCAGTGGTGGATTGTAACTCTTCATATGTTTTTCATGTATCTCTACTTTCTTAGATTAATTTGTGGATACTTTTGACTTTAACTTCCCTACATTTACAGCAAATATCTCTACTTTCTACTCCACTACATTTCTACAATGTGTTCCTGACTGCTGCTATAAGCAAGAGGTTTTGTGCTTCTGATTCAAATCATTAATATAATTTCCAGCTCTGTTTACTAATAGGACTATTTTTTCTTGGCGGAAGCCATGACAAAACAATAAAATCATTCAAATAAAATATTAAGCAAAGTTTATTTTATTGTTTTGGGACTTTGGTAAGGAACCATATAATGTATAGTACAATAGTCATTATCGATAAATAAATCCTGTTTCTTTTTGTGGGGGATTTACGTGATCAGTAGCAAGAGGGAAATTGGTCCACTACACCAACCAAAGTGGGCAGGTAATGTAAAACCCTCCTTAAACAAGGCAGTGGCAGTATCAGCATCAGCAGCTGGTGGTAAAACACCCAAAATGGATTCTAAAGTCAATCTTTTTTCTTACTTTGTTAATGGCATTAAATTCTGCAGGTCACTGCTAAAACAAACTTAATTTTGATTCACAGAATAAGTCCAAGTGTGAACTTTGTCACAGAGGGTAAACAAAATAACACACATGAGATTTTGCCAGTGTTACCAGTAGCATTATCTGTATCATTAATTAAAATTATGCAGCCCATATTAATGTATTAAAATGTACATACAGTCAGCACACTAAATGATGTTGTAGACCACGGCATTAGTCAATACATTTATCAAAAATTTTTAATAATTAAAGCAAGTCCTTACTTTTACCCGAGTAATAAGAGTAATGTGGCACTTTTACAAGAGTATATTTTGGTGTTTATCTATACTTTTACTTAAGTACGGCATTTGAGTACTTCCTGCACCACTGCTTTTAAACGTCTGACTCAGGCAGTTTGTCCCATGCTTACAAGTAGCTAAATGTGTGTAATCTCACCATTCAACTCCTCTTTTCTTTACTATTACTACTTAAAGCCCCAATGTGTAAGAATTACTCCTATCTAGTGGTGCGCTAATATATTACAAGCAACCGAGTAGTGCTCTACTGGAGCCTCACCGTTTAATAGCGTTATTACAACTACAAAAGCCTTGGAGATTCATAAAATTTTAAGTTCGAGTGTCCCGTCAGGTGATGAGGAACAGAACGATAAATAATTGTTATTTTTTTATGCCAATAAGTTACAAGCGTGTCCTCCATGTATTTAGTACCAAGCTACTGCTAATAGCTAATGTTATCGTATGAAATCGTTTTTTGTGACTTGCAGATTCAGAGATCATCTGATGAAGCGAGAGAAAGAGGAAGAGGGAGTAAAAACAGGGGCAGTCGGTGCTGCAAGAGGAAGATCCCGTGCTGTGACATTGCTCTGTGTTTATTAACATGTATTTCAGCTGATTTATCAAGGGAGGTGGACGACGTGTTGATAGGAAATAATTATTATCTGAGAGATATTTTTTGCATTAGAATACTGCGGTTCAAGTAAATAAATCACACAGAGAAACTGGTTTTACTTTGGTCTGTTTTGTCGGACTAGACGGAAGACAACTACCCCCATCTCGTTGACAAATCAGCTGAAATAAAATAAGAAACACAAGGGGAAAGCTCTCGGAAAATACGTCTGAAATAAGCGCACGGTTGCCTGCTGGTATGACTTATATGAAGAGTAACAATTGAAAACTGTTGCAACAGAGCTTTTCTACTGTAGGCTAACTAACAACTTAGCCGTTTCTGCCGTTTTATATATTTAAGTAACAGTAAATGAACCGACTTAAACAGGAGGATAAAGTAGTTGCTGGACCACCCTGCCCTGTTTCTAACGTAACACCAAAATAAACTTCACTGTTAGATTGCATTACCTTACCTATCCAGCAGAAAGGCTGCAACCCCCGCATTAGCTTTAAAGTCCCTATCTTTCATCAGCTGTCTCCATCTGGAAAAGGTTCCACCTTTGTACACTCTTATGTTCTCCCAGTTATTATTTCTTTTTCTTTTCTTGGCTATTTTTATGCTTTGTCTCGTGGGCAAAGAGTATAGATGGTCCTCCATTTCAGTGTGAGCTGGCAAGCTGAATGATCCACGGTTGTCTTGGCTTGTTTACTCCATGTGTAACATTATAAAAACCTGTAGTAAAGCTTGTATGGTAAGAATAGTAATAATACATGCCATGATAATCAAAACTTTAAGTAAAACTTATTTACAAACAACATCCATTTAAAAAAATAATTACAAAGCATCCAATAAAAAAATGGTGATGTTAAACTGCTGAAAAAAAATGTTGCGCTTGTGCTTTACTGGGCTAAAACCGAACTTAATGCAAAGGTTAGATAGGAAAGTTGAGATATTTAGTAGAATAGCAGCAGCACTTTTTTGTGTGTGTTTCGTGAATTTTAGATTTGTTTCTTATAGTTTTAAACCGCTTTGTGAAGAAACATCTTTGTACAGGGGATAGTTGAGATGTGTTAATTTCAGAATGTGTAATGAGATGTATTAATTTAAAAAACACATTAAAAAAAAACGCTAACCCTGAAAAAAGTAAAATCCTAAAATAAGATTCCTTTGACCCCTCAACAATAACAACACATATAAAAGCACAGAAGTTTAACAAAATCATAAAGTCTGTCTTACCTTTGCAGTTTTCCAGTTATTCAGTGGATTGTGCATTTGTTTAAAACAAATCACGCAAGTCCAGGTTATTTTCATATGATAAAAGATTTTTTTAGGATTGTGTGAGCCATCTTCTTACAGTATAAGATCTTTGGATCTACTTCCTTTTGATCCTATTTGCTGCGTGCACGTTTTATTTATTTTTTTCTTTAAGAATTTGATTGGTCATCGAAGTTGTCAATCATCAACTGCCAAGCGAATCCCGCCGCCCCGAAAGAAATGCCACCACCCCCCTATTATTATTGTTGCTCCTAGCGCCCCCTGACGTTATTACAACGCCCCCTGGGGGGCGGTACCGCCCTAATAAGAAGCACTGAGTTACAGTTTTTCTTAATCAATGATAAATTCTACTGTAGGTATGAAACACACAGAATATGATCAACATGAAATGCATCTCATTTTATTTTTAAACAAATTCTCCTCTTTCAAAAGTTCCTGTGGTGAAATCATAAATGAAATACTCTAAGCAGAAATGTCTGTTTTTGAAAAAACAGACATTTCTGTGACATTTGATAAACACAAGTAAGAATCTTTTAAAATTTTAGTTAATATTTCATCAGTGACATTAAAATTCCGGTTTTGTGACTGATAAATGGCTGTTACATCTAATCATTTTGAAAATCAAAACAATATCTTCATCCTCAGCGGGTGTTCATTTTGTGTTGAATCACAGTGATTTTTTTCCTGTAACAGATGATTTTTACTGAATCACTTGTCAACCATTCCTAATTACTATTCAGTTGGCACTTAAAGGTGGATAAAAAGGTTTAGAGTGCCTCTGGGCAAATTATACGCAGTATCGTCATCTATTGTAAGTTGAAATGTATCAGTCACAGCCTTTAGCAGCAAGTGATAAGAATTAATCTGCATATGTGAAGACAGCAGAGGGCAAGTCTTGAAATGCAGCTGCAAGTTCAATTAAGCATGGTAAGAATGTTAGCATAGAGTGACTGGAGGGCCTCTCCAAAAAGACAAAGAAAAACGTTTTCAGATTTATCTATACAAGTCTGGACATTCACGCATAGCAGATCCAAGGCTAAAGAGACAGTAATAGTAAATAATGCAGTTTCACAGGTAGGAAAATTCCTTTTCTCCTCCCTGAGCCGCCACCTTACCGTGGTGGAGGAGTTTGTGCGTCCTGACGATCCTTCATGCCCCTGGTAGGGTCACCCATGGCAAACAGGTGTCTAGGGGAGGGACCAGACGAAGTGCGGCTCAAAATCA
>JBAMHW010000017.1:10580075-10600379 GCA_037177495.1 Rhadinocentrus ornatus
AGCTCACACTGCACCCGACCTCTATGGCCCCTCCTGCAGGTGGTGAGCCCACGGGAGGGGAGGCCCATGTCATCCTTTCAGGGTCCATTGGGATCTTAGTCTCACATTTCGAAAAATTCATCTTCTTTAGTCATATTCCCTCCTGAGCCATCATGGAAATAATATAGATGAATATTTCTCAAGCGCGTTCACCTGACCTTTTATAGCCACCATCAGGACATGCGCCAACTTTAGAGTTAATTCTGATTTTTAAAAAAACACAAATGCAGGATGTGCAGGCGCACGTTTTTATAAATCCAGAAGTTTTTGTGTGACGCATTTCCTGTATTCCCATGTACGTCACCTGTAGTCAGCTTTGCTATGTACATTTTTGTAAATGAAGCCCCTGGACTGCAGGCAGGCCAGTGCAGCACCCGAGCTGTTCTCCGTTGGAGCCATGCTGCAGCATGTGGTTTTGCATTTTCCTGCTGAAATACACAAGGACTTCCCTGAAATAGTCATCTGGAGACAAGCAAATGTTGCTCTAAAACCTTTGTATACCATTATACCACCCCCATGCCATCAGAGGTGCAGGCTTTTGAACTAAACACTGATAACACTCTGGAAGGTCTCGCTCGTCTTTATTCCTGAGGACATGGTGGCCGTGATTACCAACAGAAATTTGGATTCGTCTGACCATAGACTTTCCCCTGAAACAGTCCATTTCAAATGAATTTTGACCCACAGGACACAACAACACTTCTACACCATGTTCAAATGGTCTTCTGTTTTGAATTACTGAGCTTTAGTTGATATCTGCAGATGCCACAGCAACCGCCAATGGATTCTGCAAGCATCCAATAAAGGTTTTCAACCTTATCCCTTACACACAGAGGCATCTTTAGATGATGAGAGTTGCCAAGCTTTTGCAAATTGACATTGAGTAACATTGTTCTTTAAGTAGCTGCTGAACCCATGGATCTTTTTTTTCTTTTTTTTCATGCTCTTTCCTGTGCAAGTTATTTTCAGACCTGTAGCAAGCATCTAATTTGATACTTAAGTCCATTTTGTGCATAAAACGTTTATGCACAGTTTAGTTTCTTCTGTTGTGAATAAAATATTGGTTAACGTGATTTGAACGTGATTTGAATTTATGGAACATCCCAACCTTTTTGGAATTCAGGTTATATGAAAAAGATGGGCTACAAAGTTTTCCCAAATTTTTACTGTTTACACTGAATAACGTAAGTTTAACATATGGTTCTGGTACATATTATTACAGATGATTTCTCAAATCCTACAGCTTAGGCAGAAAAAGCTTCACTGTAAGGAGTATTATTTTATCACCAGGCTTTTTCAGGAGGTCCAAAAATTACAATAACCAGCTTCAAAGATATTCCGTTGCAAGCTGTGGCACATTATGGTCCACGTTGACCAATGCAGGGTAGACCTTCTGTACACTAGACTTGATTTATCACATAACAATTTAGTAGGTGGTCACTACACAGTGAATGGGTGGACTGTAAAGACAGCTAGTGTCATAATTTTAAATAAACACATATTAGTCACACATATGCACTCCGATGCTTAAATGAAGCAGAAAAAGTACAGATAAACTGATGGGTTGACAACCAGTGTGTTTCCTCTGTGTTTATTTTGAGGTGAGAATTCATTGCAAAGGCAGGCAACTTCACAAAAGCAAATATGACTTATTAAATAATGCATTAGGTGAATTAAGAAGCAGTGAAATCAAGGTGAAGATACAGCCTAAGAGAGAGACCCTGAGTCTTTATCACAGAAATATGTCATGAGAGATTAGACATACCTTGATACAATATGTGATTGCCATATTATTACATAAAACATTTGATCCTGAACCAAGGTTGTTTTTCAGTAACACTAGGCACACATAAAACAAACAACACCTCATTAATTTTCACTGTTGCATAAAGCCTCTGATTGCAGAGCTTCTTATGTCTCCTCTGAGATTAGTTTTATGATGCTTGACATTCATTAGCATGTGCATTAATAACAAAGTTCATCGCAGTTTTGTAGGCTCTTTTATTAGAATTGTTTGATAAATTCAAAAAAGCTACTTCGACAAGTGATGCTTTCCCCAAAGTGCTGTTATGTTACATTTCACAAAGAGAAAGCTAGTTTTTACAACTTTCTTATGTGCATAAATCATACCAAAGAAAATTGTAGCCCCCTCTATCCAATCTCACAACCAAAATTAATTAAATAAAAAAGAAACTAATTAGTCCCACATGTTTTATAACAAGCACTGTTCTGCAGCACATGCAAATTTAAATAAACTAATGGGTACTATATTAGCTGTCAAATCTCAGATTGTAATTGAGACATCCTATAAACTGCCAGGAAAATAGTTTGAAATGCCTTGCTCACACCTTATGGATGCCAAAGTAACTGATTGAGAATCAGAAAACCAGACAAAAGCATTGTGCAAGATTTAATAGTTTGTGCACAAACACTGCAGAAACAACGACTTCCTGAAGTTTTGAACACAAATAGTTTGGTTTTGTGTCATAAAGGTGCTAAAGCCTTGATTTTAGTTTCACAAAGTTTCTGAATTAAATGCCCTGAAAGTATTAAAGAATAAACTACGATAAGACCTGGAAATATTCCCTAAATTTAAAGAAAAGGTGTTTCAGTGCTTCATTCCTTGCACTGGATTACGCTTTATGAAAGAAAAGAAGATAATGCCATCCCATAATTCCTTGCTGCAGCAAAATCCAAAGCACCCCATTATCTGCTATAAGCCTATCTTGCAAGAATCTAGCCTTTATGCTAGGTGTCCATTTTCAGTGCAGCAATAATCTCATTTCACTTTTGTAACTAATATTACTTTGTCAAGTTCACCTCTACAGTGAAGGAATAACATCACTGGTGTGTCCATCTTTCTAGAGCCTGTATGAAAAACTTTGGTTGAAACAGAAGGTAGAAGTATCTACTGTAGTTGTACTTTTTGTAGTTCATCTGCAAGCCATTGTAGCTTTTCTGTGGCAGACCCACACTTACAACATCTGTTATCATATGTTAATTAGGTACGGTCTGATTAAATTTGCACTGCAGCTGTAATTTAATGCATTTTTAAAAATTCTCCATCTCATCCATCTTTGAGATCTGATGTTTTCCAAAATCTTTTTGTATTGTTGGATTTTTTCATTTTTGGGCTCTGTCCTCTCCCCTATCCCTTGCCTTTTGCATTTGTCTCATTGACTTACTATCTGTGTGTGGCCTCTGGTTTGTTCAGTAAACTTTGAAACTTTTCTTTTTTTTTTTAACTTGATGTTTTGAGTGATGTGTGCATCAGTGGTGCTTCAATAATATTTTGACCTTCACAATATGTTGAACCGCTTTCCAGTCTGGGCACTTTGTGTTAAAAAGGGAATATCTATAAATATATCTATATATATCTATATATAGATATATATATTTTACCATATTACCACATGGGTTGATAACCATTGATATTGTCTAATTCAATCAAATGAGAACATTTGAACCGGATATGAACCATTTATGAGAGCAGCCTGACCACAATTAATTTAGTGAAATTATGATAGATATAAAAACATTATTTTCTGCATCAGAAATGGTAACTTGTGCCTTTATTTTGTTGTTCTGGAACCAGAAGAGTTGTGCCGACATCACAACAAAGCTCCGTCCTTATACATTGCCCTGACTTCCATGGTTCCAGCATGTAATTTTGAACTATTAGTGGCTCCAACAAAAAAATAAGTGTGGAGACCTCATGGTTGTTTCACGTATTCCTGTGAGATCAGAATTTTCAGAGAAGCCGGACAAAATATGTTAATAAGTCCAATGAATAAAAAGGTAAAAAATGTACAAATACATCAGCTGTGAAAGAAAGGTAGCACATTTTATTCCAAAATACTGGCTCCTCCTCCACGTTCTCATGTCGTTGATTATGCTTAGTATGTGACGCAGAGTGAGTCTGACCAAGTGTCCATGCGTGACTTATTCTGGGGATTGAGATAGGGACAGAGGTCCAATTTAGGAAAGTTATCTATGAAAAAAATTCTCGTTCTTAATAAACATCAAATTTCATTCCTGGTTTGTCCTTTTGTGTGTGTCCTTTCTTCTCACATTGTCATCTCAACAACCTCTTGGACTGTGGAGCATGCTCCGTCTCTCTTTAGTATTCACAGCTTTTTCAAAAGGACTCTCGACAGCTTCCACACTCCTCCCCTTTATCTACACACCATCTTGCTCCATCACGTCGCGCCTCACCTTTTCACCCCTCTAATAGTCGTCAACAAGACAATCTTCAAAGCTCTGGCAGTTGTCAACTTTAATACTTCACATCCTTGTAACTTCAATCACAATTATCAGGAGAGAAACAAACAATGAAACATGCAGTTTACTGCGAGAAGCCATGTTCATAGAGGACAGCTGAACCAAGGGGCACGACCGCATGCTCTTTCTCTATTTTGAATTCTGAGTCCAATCCACAGTACACTGTAAAAAGAATATAAAAACAAAAATAAAACAAACTCCAAAGATGAGTATTGATTTTAAAGAAGCCGGCCTCCTGGACAAAACTCACATCACATTTTACACCCTAAAATCAAGAATCACACGAGAAGAGGTAAATAATTTTACAGGTTTTGAAGTGAGTGATGTAAATACAGTCGATTGGCTTGCAACCTACACGACAGCCATTCCTTAAACTACAAAGCTTTTCTAAAAAAAAAAGATTATTTAAACTCAGTTAATTTATTTGTTTAATGCGCATTAATTTATGTTTTATGCATTTTTATATACCCCTTTAATACTTATAACAGTATTTTAACAAACCACACTGAAAGTATGGAGAAACTGATCTTTTTGCAGCGTCTCAGACTTGACACCCACTCCTCGCTTCTTCTTAGTCGTGATTGGTTAATCTTTCATGTCAAACAAACCATATGGGCGGGACTCAAACAATCCACTCGTGTTCCCTGAGCTGTGGACTGTCTGAGAGCCAGTGCGGGCAGTAGTAAGGGAACGGCCACGTTCATCTTGTTTCCAGAGGACGACTGTTCCCAGTCCCTAAGGTTTACGGTTCTTTTTTTTGTTTGTTTTTCTTTCAAGAGTTCCTAAAACTGCGTGTCCCTGCTGGTGGTTTATTCCTAACAGCATTCAGATTATTGTTGTGGAGAAAAGAGAATAATTTTGTTTTCTAAAGCAAAACAGTCTACGAGTCGTGAAGTCGACTGTGTTTACCTCGTTTCCCAGAGACGCACAAAAGGCACACTCCCAGGTCCACCTGGATAGCTAACAAAGCCGTCCGGTCCAGTTAAAGGTCCAGTGGGGAGACGGAGAGGAGAAATTGGCGCGGAAGACAGGAGCAAGACACAAGACAGAGGAAGACAGGATGCATCTCAAGAGTCATTTGATTTTCACCCTCTGCACTATTCATGGGATTCTTCTGAAAGGTGAGTCTGGGACGAGCGGTGCGTACATGCGTGCGTGTATTTTGTATGTGCGCTGCATGTGTGCGTGTTTCGGGGCAACTGCAGGGCAGGATGGTAGGGGAGAGAGCGCGGTCACACGCGGGTCCTGGCAAAAAGATGTGGTGGTGGGAGGGGGTCTCCCTGAGGCTCACTTTCTATCATTCTGTCAAACACACTCATGCGCGCGCGCACACACTAATGGCTTCACACTAACATGCACCTGCGTGTCTGTGCCGTTTTATTATCGTAATCTACGCGTGATAAATGTGTGCGTTTGGCTGCAGGCGTGCGTGATGTGGATCTCTTGGATGTTCATGGTCAGGATGATGTGTTACTTCCTTAATCAATTGCGCAGGACGTGACCTGATCACGCCGTGCAGAATAGGGCGTCTCACGCGCGTTTGTCCTGTGCGCGTTTGACAATAAAAACAGACACACCTCACATTAAAATCACCAACCCAGCGGTTGTTTTTGACATGCTGCGCTTGGATGAGCCCTGGAGTCATTGGGAGCGTTTTACGCACCGTTGTTTGGCTGCTGATTGTGGTAGAAGCCATTGACACGCAGATGTATGAAATATTTTTATTTTCTCTCTATTATTTTGTCTTTTTAATTAAGATTACGACTTAATTTTCCTTTGAGCTGTGGCAGCCGGTTGGCTGTGATAAATATGCGCAGTGAGCTCAGGCGATCATGCCTTTGTCAGTAACCCCGAACGACTTCCAGGAGATGTTTCTTTAAATTCTCAAAAGTTTTACTTCCTAATATGACACTAGAAAAACATATTGTCATCCTTTCTAAATGAGCCTGAAAATATTGTTTATTAGTAATTTGTGTGCTTCCATTCTGGTTACATTACACGGAGAGCAGTTTGGCGCCACAGTGATTGACATACTGAACTCCTGTTTCGATTACTCCTACAATAAAATAGGCTAGTTCATGGAATTTCGACGGTGATCGGACTGTAAATAAGAAGGGGCGGTGACATTGGGGAACAAGGTCACTGTTATTGAGCAGCGCAATTAACTCACAAACGGCGCATAACTTTATGTAAAAAAGCTTCGTTTTTTACTGAGATGCATTACATAGAAGTATTATATATTAACAGATGTAAAGTCACAGGATAATGAAAACAATGCAGTTGGTGTTCAGATAAAAGAATGCATGTATGATTTATTAAACAAATTTAAATAGTTTATGAAAAAAAAACATTCTTTACACTGTCATATCGTCAAATACTGTAATACGACTGGATAACATTCAAATCTCAAGATATTTAAAGAAATATTACAGTATTCCATTAATGGTATGAATGATGTTAAAGAGGGAACATGGCTTTTTGAGTTCTGGGATCAGTATATCTGTCCTGCACAGAACAGCAGCAGGATGGTTATGATTTATTTTTTCTCAACTTCCAGTCTAACAGGGTCACTTATGGTCCATAGAGCTTTAGTCCACTTTACATTCTAATGATATCAAGACATTCAGTATTTAAGGCAATAGATAAAAAATAACATGAAAGACAAAATTAGCATCATCTTGACTTTATCCACTTTGCTCCACAGGCAAAGGAGAGACCCCCAGATGAGAGATCATTTGGGCTTGATTCCCTTGATCATTTGTTGTTTCTCTTTGAAGTATATATGTGCGTGTGTGTGAGAGATAGATAGAGGCCCTCCCTTAATAACCAGACATGATTAAGGCCATTCTTGACTTAATGAATTGGTCTGTAATGAAGTATCTTAGGGTGTATCTGACAGCTTTCACAGCAGCATTTATTGATGTTCCAGAGCCTCTTATTTCCTCTTTATTCTCTTAACAGTGACACGCTTGTTATAAGTGTGCATGTGTACATGTTTGATCGTGTGTGTGTTTGTGAATTCCTGCAAATGTGGGCTGTGTTTGGAGAACTAATGTTTGAAGAGGCGTAAGCAAAGACATAAGCATGCTGGTAAAGGTGCACACAATCACACCAGGCTCCTTCCCTGTTGTCCTAACCCTGAAGAGGATAATACCAGGCTGCCTGATTTGAACAGTCATTTCTTGGTGCAAGACCTATTATTGCAAAGGTTCCACACAGCAGGAAGGTCAGCCTCCTTCCGAATGAGGTCTATCAAGGCAAAGACGTGGCCTATCCTTGTGCTCTGTAAATGACAGCTGTTTCAGCCCCTCTGGCCTTGAGCCAACTGGCATCAAGAGATCTAAAAGACACTAAATCTCTGTCACAGACTAGACCTGCAGCACATTTAGAACAAATGTGAGGTGCTGTGATGGAGTTTGTTGTTTACCAACAGCCTGAGTTGTTAACATATTATCCAGTGTGTGTCATGTGCCCATGTCGTAGCCAGAGAAAACAGCCTGTTATGCAAATGGGCCTCTTACGTAAGAGCTCAGGGCTGAGCAGCAGGCGAGGGGAGATGGAGAGAGAAGCAAATACAGAGAAAGAGGGAGATGTTCTAGAATAGAGGAGAAAATGTAAGAGTAATGTGGGAGCATAGGTGTGGAGGAGGGATGTATGATCTGAACTAAAAGAGTGTGTGTGTTTTATATTTGTGCTGGTGGTTGTTTGCTGTATGGATGCTTGTTTATCGCCACTGCTCTGTCTGTTTCCTGTCACTTTGCCTTCCTGGGAGTCTGTCTGTTCTGAACCCTGATCTCGCTAGCCTAAATACAAACTCCCGCTGAGGGATGTGTTTATCCCTGCAGTGAGACTGAGCTGCTGAAGGCTGACCCTCCATCCCTCTGTACTTCCGTCCATTCCTCCCTCGCTTCATCCTCCCATCCTGGTGTGGAGCTTTGTACCACAGCAGCGTGGGAAAGCTTCTGATAACAAGCAGCCTTGTTTGTGTGTGTTTGCAGAGCCACTGATTACATGGGAGAAACAAGATGTTCCCTCTTTCTTGCTTACTTGCATTTTCCCTCCCTTTTCTGCATGTGTCTGCGACGTGTTCATTTTAACACAGTGCATGTGAGGCGCTCTCTTTTACCTTTTACCCACAAAACAAAACCTCAGCGCTTACAATCCTCTGTAGAGCAGCGCAGGCTCGATGAGCATCAACACATTCAAATGTACATACACATGTGAATCTCCACTGTAGGTTTACTGCTGATCTGCCAAGGGATTTACCAAGATCAAAGCCAACTCTTTTGTTAGTCCAGGTGTTAAAAAAAGTTAAAACAGAACGGATAAGAAAGCTGAAGTTGTATGTGGTGGGATTGGAAGCTGACAAGCTCTTTGTGGCAGAGTAGAAATGTGCCTCTCCAGAACTGCTCCAGAAACAATTACAGTGATCCTGCCACCTGCTATGACTGTTTTCTTTTTTCTTTCTTTTTTTCCCCTCAGTAAACACGTACATTTGGGCAGGCTTTACTTCAGAATGCATATTTTTGACAAGCTGGATACACACTCTTACACTCATATGCTGTGTAAAGACACGGGGTTAAAAATGGGCAAGAGGATGCAGCAGAAACCAAGCACTTTAAAGCTTAATACACATGTTGTTACAGACAGAAGAGATTCAGAGGTGGCAAAATCCCTTCAAAAACATTTTCTGCTAATGTCTACTTATAAACACAACATTAGCCAGTAGCTCAGCTACCAAACCAGCCTGTGAAGCATTTGTGAGCCTGCAAAATAGGATGCTTGCATGATTCAGCGTGGACTACAAGCAATCACCTTACTAGTTATGTTTGATGTAGACAGGTGAGGATTTTGCCAAGCACACATTCCTTTCAAAACATAAACAAGCATTTGCTTTTCATAATGGCCAAACAGATGATTCTATGTGCACAATTTTTTAACATAGAGCAAGATTCAATCAACCTTACATAACTGCTGAGACCATGACCAGATAATGTGCCAGATGCCGAAATTATATAGTTAACTTCAAGGTTTCAGACTTATCCTATTGTATGGGAAGACACACAAGTAGCATCTCAGCTTTAAAGGATTTAATCAATTTACTGAATACATTACAGAGTTTTACTCATCTTGGTATCACCTGAAAGGGAAAAATTCACTAGATTAAATGGTTGAGTGAGTGCAAATGTTACATAATTGAACTGGAGGCTGTTGATGCATTATGGTGGCTTCCCAGCTCTAGTTAAAAATCACAGAACATTTCAACCACATTTCATTTAGCTGAGAATCACCTTGAATTAACGTAGTTTTTATTTTGTCAAGGCTGACTGTCATATCTTTAAGGCAAAGTGTTATTTAAAATCAGCCCAGAGCAAGAGGGAGAGATCAAATGCAGCCTCCCATGGAGAACAGTAAGAATACAAGCCACAGGTGGATTCAGCTGCAGCAGCTACTTCAACAGACAGCTAGTTTTCACCTTACATAGACCTCCTGGTAGGTGAAAGAAGTCTGCAAGCCCAGCTAACATTTCTGCTGATGGGGCTTGTCTTCATGTAGCTGTTTAGGTGTACAAGTCAGAAAGCAGGTGCATTTATTAATGATGTTCAGCTTTGGTTTAATAGTTTCCCAGATTACCAGTTTGATAATTGTAACTGTATTTATTAATTTATGTTTAGCTGCATGTTCCTCAGTCAGACAACAGACAGTTGGACACTCTTTATAGTCAGTATTTGGCTAGTAACAGGTTGAGAAATGTGTATCTTAAAATCCCTCACACACCTTCTCTTAGTGAAAATTTACTTTAATGGTTCACAGAACTTCTTCCCACAGACATGATCATAGTCTGCTAAATCTTTCTGGAGGTCTTCTTCACTTGATATTTTCAGCATACCTACTCAATTATGAAAGCGTTCTTGACAGATGGATGGACAGAGCTCTAACAAGCCAATTAAATACACAAGAGTTTGATGTAAGAATAAAAAAGTTCAGATTTCTTCTGGGATGTCTAAACTTTTGCACCCCCCATCTTCCCTTTCTCACATTTCTAATACTGTAAACTTTTCATTTCTAATTGTATAGCTTTCTGAGATCTCTTCATGCTCTGCTGGTCTGAATATTTACACGGGCACATTTTTTTTTTATCAGAGGTGTTCAAACTTTTGCCCGTGTTCTTGTGTGTATTGCAGTTGCGTGCATATGCGATGTCTGTATTAGCATTAAATTCTAGCGGATTAGAGAGTGGCTAATCTGAAGCTCCAGTCTTTGACAAGCCATGTGTCACTAATCTCGAACACTCTTGAAGAAAGACAGACAAACACAATCAAGGTTTGGATTAAAACTCCCCACACTGGTTGTTCTAATCTTTTACTTTAACCCAGAAATTTAAGACTGTTCAAACCAAGGAGCACTAAAGAATAAGATGTTATTTACAGCCTTTCTCTGTTAAATGCATACATACTGTTTCCTTACTTTAAAAAAATAGATTGAATGAAAAATAAGCAGGTTGATTTAATTCAGTTTCCATCAAATTCTGCTGCTATCTTCAGATCCTGGTTCTAAACTTCTGCTTACCCAAATGGAGCCTGTTTTATGCCATGCACGCTTTCATCTCAAGGTTCTCAAGTCCCTGAACGCTGGAGTCTGGAGATTTGGTAGAATAAGTTAGAGTGATCATTTCCTTCAGTGGAACTGAAGAAATGGACAGCAGTAACTCTGCCTGCCTTCATCTTCTGCTCCAACTCTTATTGTTTCAGGACTCTGTCTCTTCTTGACAGAAATTAATTCAGCCTGTACTATCTACAAAAACATTCCCCCCTAAAAGAGCTATATATTGGATGTTTACAACAAAAAAATATGCACAGTCACATAAATAAATATTTTTTGCCTTTATTGTTGCTGTTTTGGTGACCCAGATTCAGAGACAGCGTCCTCTGTTCACTGATAAACACCTACGGTGCTTCTCTGTCTAAAATAGGGCTTGAGAGGGAGAATTTACTGGGAAATTTAGAGGGAAATAAATGGAAGAGAGAGCAAAACAAAATAAAAAATGGAAGATGAAATTGCTGCCTCCAATGATTTGATGTTATCTTGCTAAATTCTGCCCTCTTCTTGTCCCCTCAGAAAATGACCAGAACAGAGAACTATAAGGGAGTTTCCAAGTCATTTTTAATATTGTTCAGTTACTGATGCTGTTCCTTGAAGTAACCCTTAAAGTCTCACACCAGTAGTTGGTAATCCCCATCTGTGTTCCTAAATATAGTTAAGTTTAAACTCTCATTGTCTGTAACACTTCAGTTTCCCAGTCTGGGATTGAAAACGTTTTTCTGATTCTGATTCTGGAAAAAAAAAGAAAGATACATTTTTGCCATGACAAAAATACAAAAACAAAAAAATATTCCCTTTTGTTTCTTCTGTGTAATAACACATTACACTAATTTCTCTCATTTCTTAAGCATACTCAAATGTGTTTCTTTCTCATTGCTTCAGTTTTGTTTTAAATCTGCTTCACCATACATCTACATGTTCTTAGCTGCATGAGTCGTGCCAAGTGTATGCTTTATTTCAGTTTTTATGTCTTATTTGTTTCATGCAAAACAGAGATTTAGATTTACTGCTTAACTTTCACTTATACAGTAACAATATGGAGTTAAAGCATTACACTAATTGAAAAAGCAGGATTTATTGCATCCACAAATACACAACTGTGCACTTGCTTTAGCAATGGTCTCAAAGGAAAGCTAAAGCTAATTGAAATATAATTCCCCAAAGACACATGTACGTGTTAATTGACTCTGTAAGTGTGTGCCTGGATTTGTGTGTGCACTTGAGTGTACGGGTGTTGTTCTATTCATATTATTGCCAGAAGTCACTTTCTAGTCACTTGTCTAATCATCAGCTGGAGGCAACCCTCCCCACCACCATTACACATCTTAATTTGGTCTTTGAAAGCTATTAGACGCTCTTTTGCATGAGCACCATTTCTAAACACATCTAATGCGGTAGAATTATGCCGCTCAAATCTACTGATGTTGTCTTACTTACAAACTAAACTGCTCTGTTCACTGTGGCTTGGTGCACAACATATATCAAACAGCTTTTACTGCTGAGTTATTTCAGAGATTTAGAAGTAAATGGAAAAACTGCAATAACTCAAGCAGCCCGTGTGTATGTGTGTGCACATCCGTTTTTAGTGTGAAACTAGAGAGACAACGTTATATCTGAAAGCTGCAATTCAGGGATTACTTTTGTGGGCTAAAAGTGTGAAATTTCATCCAGTTGAAAAGACTTTACACTATGAGTTTGTGTACCTGTTAATAAACACACAATGTGCAGAGTAGAACTATCGATGCTGCAAGAGTTATGAAAAGTGAGTGTCCAGAGGAAGACTGGGGCTTCTTTCTTGTGTGTGGTAAATCTTTGTCAATACAGACATCCTTTGACTTATATGGTCATACACATGAACTGAGTAAATGTGATAATAGCCTTAATAGCATTTAAGGCTCTTAACTGTCTATGCAGTTCAGCTCTCACATCATGTGATACCCTCCATTCAGTTTTTTACACCAACGCAGATCCTGAGTGTTTCAAAACTTACTTTGGTTCTAAGTTAAGAGTCTGGCCTCCCTGTGTAGAAATTGCTCCAGGCCTGTTGTAGAGGGGAGGGAAGATGGAGTCAAGTGAGACAATTTATAACAGTTAAAAACCAAATGAACTGAGACCCTTGGCTTGGATGAACGAGCGGCAGCATACATAATGCGCCTTAGGGATTTCTTCTTCACACACATTGTGCAGTGTGTGTGTGTGTGTGTGTGTGTGTGTGAGTGTGTGACCAGTCTAGCAAACACGTAGCACACACAGCACACATCTCCTTTCACCATCTGTCTCTGTTTGCCACATTGCAAATCCATTATATGCTACACCGCATTATTCCCCCCATCCTAAGTGGCACACACCCCTAAGCTTACTTCCACTACTCAGTGGAACAGTGACAATTTGCCACCACATACACATCTTTGTTACAGATGCTGTGGCATGTTTCCAGCTGGATTTTAATACATATTTTCATGCTCCATTTGAATTTTTTGTAAGTTGGTGTTTAGCATTGACGCTCTGAGATTTTACAAGCCTATTTGCTTGTTCCTGCTGGCTCACAAGAAAAATTATTGTGATGAGACATTTTCATTTGGTCCCTGCTGAAGTAACTCTGGACCCTAATAATCCCCCCTTATCCAGAATTATTCATTTTTGCACTTCAGCAGAAAGATTTAACACAAGCAAATGCACATGCACTGCGTGAATCTTGCTAAGGCTTGGCTCAGTAGTTTTATAGCTAACTCATCCCCAGTTCTAATCAAAAAGATTCCCCAGCCCCAAACCTCCTGCTGAGGAAACAGAAAAGTTATTATGTTTTTAAATGGTCTCCAATTACTGGTAATTTCAGTGCCTATCTTAAAGCTATTTGCTTTTCTCTCACTTTGCTCCGCTTGAGTACAGCAAGCATTGGGCTTTGCAAAAACAACTAGTTAGACATAAAGCAGATGCATTCTTTTTGCCCTCCACTCCTGTCTCTCCTCATCTCTCATCAATAATAATGGCAAACACAGTTAACTCAATGCCGTCTTTATCTCCCTCATTAGTGTTTGTCTCCACAGTTCTCTCGGTTATCCTGTCCATCAGTCTTCTGTACAGTCAAGAGTGTCTACTGGCTGACATGAGAAAGGATTCCCATGCCATTAGATCTAATTTGTGAGCGATGCCAAAGCCTTGCTTTCATGTGCTTATCATTAACATTTTTAATCTATGATAGTACTCTTGTTTTGCTTGTCTTAAAGAGCATATCTTTGTAAGGCTGGTGCCACATCTTTATAAAGTGTTACTGCACGGCCTTTTCATAATTTTGAATTTTAATCTGTGGCTCACCTGGGACATGAATTTAGCTGGAATAGGTTTGATGGATTGGATTTAGGCTATACCATTGGCTCTATGTTAGTGCTTTTGGTGGTGGTAATATATATTTTGTGACATTTCAGCAGAATATGGACAGAAAGTTTTCTGATTTTTACACTTTTTGTTATGTTCACCCTTAAAGTAGGTTTATCACTATGCACAGTGACTGATTCATGAGTTTTCCTTTGATTAATTAAAAGTAAAAAAATTGAAAAAAAAACCCCCATCAAATATTCAAGTTATTTAAGTGTTAAGATCCTTTGTTATAACACCCACTTTAATATGAAATGCAGTTGAATTCATGCTATTTTCCTCAGTGGTCCTTGAGATGCAACTTGACTGAAGCCCACTTGCGTGTAATGCTATTCATTTGACATAACTCAAAAAATCTATATAAGCTTTCACAGCTGATGGTATAGGTCAAAATTAAAAACAAACCATGAAATTAAAAGAACTATGAAAAAGGTAAGTGTCAAGGCACAAATCTTAAGGAAGATAAAAGAAACATTCTCTAGCATTAAAGTGCAAACAAGCACAGCAGCCTCCATCACACAAGAGGTCTGAAAACACCAACATGCTTTCTTGATCTGGCTGAATAAGTGAGGACAAAGGATCTCGGTCAGACATGTAATGAATGGGATCCAGAACTCCTTTGGGGACAGGAGATCCTTACAGCAGGACAACCATCAGTGCAGCACTCAGCCAATCAGAACTTTATGGTAGAGTGGTCAGACTGAAGCTATTTCTCTCTAAAAGGCACATGACAGACCACTGGGAATTTTCCAGCTACCTGGATGACTCTCATATCATGAGAAGTCAACACTCTCTGATATGATGAAACAGAGATTGAACTATTTGACCACATTTCCCAGCGGCCTCTGTGGCTGTGCACCAATGTTCATAAACCAGCTTGGTTGAACTTGAAAAATTCTGCCAATTAAAAGCAGAAAGAAAAACATTCTCAAGACAACCTGAGTCTGCTGCTGCAGCCATGGAGGCTCAGAAATAACTAAATAAAAGGTCTGAATACTTGGATTTAATTAATTCCAGATATGGGTGGGGTGGCTCGGCAAGGCAGAGCGGTTGTCTTGTAACCCTAGGGTTGCTGGTTGGATCCTCGCCCAAGTCGAGTTCATGTCGAGGTGTCCTTGGGCAAGACACCGAACCCCTAATTGCTCCTGACGGGTTGTGGTGAGCATCCTGCATGGCAGCTTCCGCCATCAGTGTGTGAATGTGATGTATAATGTCCAGCACTTTGGATAAAAGCGCTATATCAATAGAGACCATTTATATTTCTTTTTGTTTTTAGATTTTTTTTTAAACAAATATTCCATCAGCTTGTTTTTTTCTTTGCTGTTTTGTTGTGTTGTGTATAGATTAATGGTAAAATTGATTAACTGAATACATTTTGAAAGCAATTGGACTCATAAACTTTCTGTTGTCTTTACAATAACAGTATTTTTCAGAAGAGAATTGCTCAAAAAAATAAGTTTTTCAAATGTGCTATTGTTTACGGTCCCATTCACAGACCACAATAAATCCCAGTAAAATGTTGTCACTGCAAAAACTACATTCTTTAAATGTAGAATGTGAAAGTTCAACCAAGTGGAAAAATGAATCATGAGTTTAAGAAACTTCCTGAAACAAGCTTTCTGCTTTGATGTTAAATCCATTTATCTTAAAAAAAAAAGAAAAAAGAAAAAAAGAAAGAGAACAACTATAGAGCATTTGGTGATTTCAAAAGAAAAAAAGCTTCTTTTTTTGTGCCATTCTATTGTAGAAAATGTACAGCTATATTTCTGGTAGCTCCTATTCAGAACTCATACATTTCCCAGAGTAGTTCACCAACACTGGAATCCTGCTGCATGTGTATCTAGTTCAAATGGACCAGCTAATGCTAATCTCTGCTAATCCTTTGAGAAGCACCCTCAAAGCAACATTATCATGCTACTCTGTAGCTGAGAAGGATGGTGAAGGAAAGGGAACAAAACTGGTGAATGGAGTCATAAGTAGGGCAATTTTTTAATCATAGAAGACGACACGCACAATCCTCAAAATAGTAATCTGTTTCCATTGCCTGCTTCTCTGACACACACATACATGCATACACAAAACTCCAGACATTAACCATTATAAAAAAGAACCACCAGAAAGATCAGAGCAGTGCTGTATTATAAAACTGTGTTAATTACAGTTGGTTAGTAGTAGCTTACTGTTTCTGGGATAAGGACTGATCTAAGCCCTTGCCTTAACACACTAGTCAAGCTAACCCTTTTATAAAAAGTGAGTCCATAACCAGCAGAAGCCCTATTTAGTGATCCCATGACTACTGATTATTTAAGAGGAATTCCATAATCCTGAAAACACCTTTTATGCACTGAAATGGCAGAGCTGAGTTAATTTTACAATAACATTTGAATTTAATAACATTTTTTTCAGTTCACTTAATTCTCTTTATATACAACTTAAATGGTGGCAAAATACAGAAATGGCTTAGCTGTCTGAGATTTTTTCAGAGTGTAGATCATTTGTTGTTTTCATGCATTATTGCAATGACATGTGATACCCTGCTATGCAGGAATGTTGCTCTGTATCTTATTGCACATGGCAGCAAGAAATGAATTGACCAAAAATGTAATTATGAGAAATTTGATGTCAGCAGTAAATTTTCAGCAGATAACGTGCATGTTCAGATCAGCATGGCAAATATATATGATTCAATTATTCTTAATTTTCTTTTATCTATTATCTCATTTTCTGTGGTTTTGATATATTTCCTTAAAATCAAACCTGTGATAGTCTTAGTGCCATTTTCTCAACCAAATAAATGTAGTTTTAGTTTTAATACACTGATAATGGAAAAGATAAACATAAAATCGATTAAGTGTGGTCTGACCCTGTGCTCTTGTACACATAAAGTTAACTCCTGTAGTAAAATGTTGAAAAATGGTTCTTTTATTTAGTTAGTTTATAATGTTTACTTTAAAATATTGCTGGATAAGTCTCTCTCACCCCCAGACTGAAAATGTCTCATTGGAAACAATGACAATCCAGTTTAAGCTTAATGAGAGGTTCAAATCTATGTTCTTCTGAAGCAAAGCGATATGCTGTTTAAATCAGCAATAACATGATATTGTCATTTTGGAACAATAAAGCAAGAAATATTTACGCTAACTTGAAGTAAACAGACATTAATTTACTCATCTGTATCAAATTAAAGCTATTTAATTAGGACACTATACCAAACAGCTTTATTTCTTGGACTGTTTATGGTGCTTTCATCCTTTTCCAGCTTAATTTGTAATAAATTAGCAACATAATCTCTGAAGTAGCAGTTCAGCTAACATCTAGAGGGTACTTGTCATTCAGGCCAGACCACCTTGCTAGAAGAGATTAAATGAAAGGAAAAAGTTTGTGGGAAGGCAGCAGTGGACAAAGACAGCAGACATGCACCAGGGGAAGGTGATGGGCTTTTTTTAAGATACAGCACAAGAGTATGTTGTTCCTGTAGCTTGCTTTGTATCCTGAATGACATGTTACTGACCACTGCTGTATCACCGCCCTCTTAAAGCCTTGCTGTGAAAGGATAAGATGATATAGGAATGAGGATTACAGCTAAATACTAAGTATATGTATTGTAAATGGGTTGAGGGAATAAGAGAATTAGAAGGGTGCGTGGGTAACAGAAGGGATGTCAATGAACTGAGGTATTCCCCACTGAGGAGGAAAAGTAACAAAACAAAACAAAAATGGCAGTAGTTATGCATGGCATATCCAGGAAATGAGCTTTGACATAGCTTCAAAATTGTCCTCAAACACAAAAAGTCACTCAGACTATCTGATATTTGCGAGTGTACAGCGGCATGATGAGCCATATAATATTTAGGTTATGTAGATGTATTTAAACAGATAGTGGAGAAGTAATGCTTCACAAGTTCAAATTTATTTTGCACTTTCGAAAAGATCATGAATGCAAATAAGTGGTTGTTGACATGGTTTTCCCCCCAACATTTCTCTTGTGCACAATTTAATTTCTAGATAATTTTCAATGGTGTCTTTCAATTATATGTTCATAATTAAACAAAGTACCACAGAACAGGA
Source organism: Rhadinocentrus ornatus (assembly GCA_037177495.1). NCBI lineage: Eukaryota > Metazoa > Chordata > Actinopteri > Atheriniformes > Melanotaeniidae > Rhadinocentrus > Rhadinocentrus ornatus. Next base: position 10,598,442 of record JBAMHW010000017.1, read on the forward strand.
AATTCTGTCACGATAACTCTGAAATGGAATTGCAATATATCACACTTAATCTCACAAGAAAGATAGGGGAGGCTTCTGCTCTTTGTTGGTGTTGCATGTTGTAGACGGTCCCAGTGCATTTGTTTCACAGCTGGGTGCACATAGAGGCCATGATGATATTCAGACTGCAGTTTGTTTTCTGCCATGCCACAGCCTGGTTTGACCTTCGTCAGCACAGAATCTAACATATATGAGCTTTATTATTCAGTCACTGGCCAAGCTGAAAATGTTCTGATCCAGATTAGTCAATGCATCTTAAACATATCACGTAAAAATAAAGCTTCACGCCAACTTTTCTTAACTAGGACATTTTGATTAAGGTGTAGGCATCACAAACATAAAGGTTCTATTATTGGCCTTAAAGTAGAAATACAAAAGGACCTGTATAAAGTACAGTTAGCTGAGTATTCCCTACTTGCTTCTCATTTTCTTACAGCATTTGTCAATCTTTTCTTCTTGTATCTTCTTCAGTCCTCTGCTCCCACTCCTATCAGAATCCTTCATTTCTCTCTTTCTGCCGACACCTCACTCTCCAGTGTCACCCTGAGCTTTCATCTCACCAGGGTGCTTCCTTCATAGGAATACCCCAATTGACAGACAAGCGCCCTTGTCAGACACCATTCATTGCACTTGCATAGATATGAAAGTGTTTTAACAAGCACCACTGAGTTTTGCGTTGCAGTGGAAACTGCATACCAATGACAAAGCAGATCCTGCGACCAAATTAAAGAAGCACTGAGGTTTGGAGACTGTTATGTTGATGTCCTTGTCAGACTTTAAGGTTTCTCTGCAGCAGCCTGAAGGTAGTGGGTATGCAGCATTTGTTTTACTGTGCTGCCATCCGTGGAGAATTAGGATTTAGAAATGCAATGGTGAATTTAACCAAACCGGATACTGAGTCATATTTTCTGAATCTGATGTTCTTGGATTAAATTGGGTAAAATTGCAGAGTCTGTGACACACTCATATAAATTGTAATTCTACTGACTAATTAATTCAGTGGGGGGTCAGCTTTTTAGATGGATTTGTTCAGTAAGAATAGTTTTTGACTTTGAAGAAAGAAAAAAAATCAAAGGGATATCATTGGTCAAAATTCCAAATTCACCTCATCTGCCTCATTTTTGTAATCTATGGGATGAAAACTGTAAAACTAATAAATGTAATGCATAATGTCTTAGCACTAATCTGAGAAGATGAATGAATCTGATGATCTGGAACTGAGAACTTTTGAAATAACTGAACACAATACACTAGATTTGGAACAAGATATTGATCCAGATCTGAATTCTTTGCATAATTTAAACAAGAAGTACCTTTACTATAGTAAAGAGCAGTACAATCAATTATCCACTTCAGTGCCATAAACCTCTATGCAAGTTTCTGTAACATTAAGGAATGCATAAGGAATCTTCACAATCATTCAGTACTAATGTAAAATCAGAAACCTGGGTTAATTGTATAAAAACAATGGACTTTAAAATTCAGGAACATAAATCGGCTTTTAAATGTGCATAAAAACCTGGACTTCAAGATTATTAAAACTATGACAGCTGTAGTCAACAATCTTGTAGACTGGATTACCCTTAAAATATGTAAAGAAAAGACTTTTTTTTTAAATTTTTTATTGTTAGCTGTATTTAAATAGGGCACCAGGCAAAAAGCAGGAAAAAATTACAGGAGAACGAGGACAGATGAATCAATAATAACATTTAGGAATGAATTATTAGGACACAACTGGAAAATGGCTTAAGAGGCAGGAACGAAAAAGAAAAAGATATAAAAAAATTGTTCATTCAAATTATAAGAAATACTTAAGAAAAAAAAGTAGATGACAGCAAAAACAGTAAAAAAGGAATGTGCAATATATTAATTGATGTATTCAAAAGCAAAAATAGTTAT
>JBAMHW010000017.1:10600741-10642722 GCA_037177495.1 Rhadinocentrus ornatus
ATATATATTACTTCATTAAAAATGGAAATCTAATTTGTAAGGAGCGTGCAATGGCTAAAAGTGTAAACACATTCTTTGTAAATCTCAGATCCAATCTTGCAAAAGAGCTAATTAATATAGGGAACCTGGTTAACAATATGTAATTGTTGATTGAAAGAAAGGCTTATCAAAGCTGTGAAGGAGAGAGAGAGGAGATAATGAACATAGTTAAAAAATGCAACTGCAAAATGTCAACTGATTTTAATGACATTGATATGATGATAGAAAAAGACGTAATTGATAAGATTGTAAATCCATTAACATTTATCTGTAATCTATCATTTTGCACTGAGAATGTTTCAAATAAAATGAAAATATTCATTCCAGAAGAGTGGAGATAAACAGCACTTTGCTATCAACCTGTCTCCTTACTTCCACAATTTTCCAAAATGCTGGAAAAGCTTTCCAATTAAAGACTAGAAACTTCTGTTGAAAAAATAAATTGCTTTCTGATAACCACTATGGGCTCAGATCAAATAGGACAACTGCACTAGCAATAATTGAAGCAATTGCAAATGCTCTTGAACAATAAAGAAAACACAATTGCGATATTTGTTGATATTAAGAAAAGCATTTGATACAATCAACCATGATATCTTGATAAGTAAACTGGAGAGAAATGAAACCAGAGACATTGTACTGGAGTAGATGATGTGTCACCATGTGGTGATGTGTGTTCAACATGCTGAATATTTGTTGTGGGGGACCCCAAGGCTGATGATGATGGTAGAGTCTGGCCACTACTGTGCAAAGCATTTTTCCTGCACGTCCCAAAGATTCTCAGTGGGGTTCATGTCAGGACTCTATGGGGGCCAATCCATGTGTGTCTCATGCTCCCTGAACCACTATTTTACAATCTGAGCTTGATGAATCCTGGAACTGTCATCTTGGAATATGCCTGTGCCATAAGGAAGGGAAAAAAATCCTTTAATGGAATAACTTGGTCATTCAGTGTACTAAGGTAGTTAGTTGACCTTATTCTTTGGGCTCATAATGCTGATAAACCTAGATACCTATAGAACTTGACCAACTGGAGCAACCCCAGATCATATACTGCCCCCACAGGATTGTATAGTAAACACTAGGCATGATGGCTGCATTACTTCATCTGCCTCTTCTGACCCTGATGCTTCCATCACTCTGGAACAGGCTAAATCTGGACTCATCAGACCACATGAGCTTCTTCCATTGCTCCATAGTCCAATCTTTATGCTCCCTAGCAAATTGAAGCCATTTTCTCCAGTTAGCCTCACTATTTAGTGGTTTTCTTATTGCTAAACAACTATTCAGGCTCAATCCCTTAAACTCCCTTCCCATTGTTAGAAATGTTAATTTCAGTATTAAACATAGCCCTGAGTTCTACTATTGTTTTTCTTCGATTTGATTTCACCAAACGTTTAAGTGATTGCCTATCACTATCAGTCAGGACATTTTTCCAACCAGATTTCTTTCTGAAAGACTCTGGTTTCTCACTATCCTTCTGGTTTTTAATAATGCATTGGACAGTTCTAAACCCAGTTTTAGTAGTTTCTGCATCTCATTAGATGTTTTCTCTGCTTGATGCTATTGATGTGACCCTTCTTAAAGAGATTAGCATATTTCTTTCCACATGGTTGTTTAAGAAATGAGAAGCTACTCATTGCATCATTTGGGGTTAAAGAACTTGTTGGCAGCTGAAAGATTATCACCCATGCAGTAATTATCTAATAGGAGGCTCCTACCTATCTGCTTACTTACTTACTTACTCCAGGTGGTGACTTTTTTTTTTTTTTTTTTTTTTTTTTTTTTTGACCATGCAGTGTATTTGGCTTTAAAAAAGGTAATATCGTAACCAGCATTCTACATCCCCAGAACAATGGTCTAAGCTACAAGGATACAGTCTCTGAAAATATATGAAGGGCTTGCTTTATAGACCATGACATATAATTTCCTCTCTTCAGATCGCTACATACGGCCCCGTGTTCCCCTCAGAATGCAACCAGGCTGCAAGTGATGAAACTGCTATACTACCAGGCTGCGTTCTTTTTTGTTTCATTCTCTGTGTCCTTTATACTCCCTCTCCCTATCTCTTTACAAATTTTGCACCCTCTTTCCCTCCTTGAAGTGGGAGTTCAGCTTTGTATCAGTTCAGTTCAACTGCATTAAGGTTCTGTGCATCTAAATAACAGTTAATATGCAACATCTGCCAGAGGGTTTAGATAATGTCCTACCTAAGCATTTCTGTGTCTGGTTTGGTATATTTTGCATATATTATCGTGACATTTAAATCTCTGTGATGGAATCAACAATGCTGTTGTATAGAACGCAGTGTGAATGTGACTCTCAGATTCAACATCTACCTGAAGTTTAACCTTTATTACAGAACAAACATAAGTATTTAAGAACCGTAGGAGAAAGTAGATATGGATAAAATTATTTGGAACCTCAACAAGCAAATGCAGAATAGATCACCAATTGGACACCACAAAATGTAAAAGAACCTTTTAGCTCTACAAAACATGGATCAATATAATGTGATGAAATGGCTTTTATCTTTTTAAGTAAATCTTATTTTTGAAATAAATAATCCATTCATTCATTTATTCATTCATTTATTTTTTCATTCACAGTTTTTAACTCCCTAAAAATCCATCTGTATTTCTTAGAAATATACATTTTAAACTTAACTTTACTGCAAATGCTTTATTTCCTCAGTTCCTCACAGTGCATGCAAAACAACTGTACAGCCCCACCCCTGCACGTAGTCAGCATTGGCTCCTTCAGTTTGCAATGTTAGGAGTCGTTAACTTTATTCCAGTACCAGTGAGTCTGTCTGAGTCTGAATGTGTTAAAGGTTTTATTTACATATCATTTACATATATTCAAATTGTGTTATATTCTACTAAACCCACCTGCAAGTAGCCATACCTAATGCAGTGTTAAGCTCTGTCTAACTAATGTACTGACATAGGATGGAACAGCAGTTGCTAATGAATGCGACAAATCCGTTTTTGGTGTTTCTTTTTTTTTTTATCCATCGTCAAAACAATTATATAAAAAAATAACTGGATTACTAGATTGCAAAATTTCATGTATTCAATGAAAAAGTATAACTAATTGACTTGAGCGAGTAAAAAAATATTTTTAATCTGCCTTTGATTGTCTTTCAGTTTATTAGTTTATTAACTTGTTCAAGTTTTAAGTTGATCATCTTTGCTTCCTGTTTTTGTGTTGTGCCAGTTTTTTTGGTTACAAACTGCCGAATTGCTCTTTGTTTCCAATTACTGTATCTACATCAGTATATATTCTCCAGGTTTTCCTTTGATCAGGGCCTCCCTGTTGGTCACCTGAACTTTGTTTTATGCCTTGGCTGCACCTTTTTTTTGTTTGTTTGCTTCTTAACAAAGTCTTAATTTGTTCCCCTACCCATGTCCTGCCTGTTAGCTCTGCATTTGGGTTCTTCCTCAACAATGGGCTGTGACAAATATTTTATGTCTGGCCAAAAACGAAATGCACTGTTTGCACTGAATAGAATTCCACTGAATAGAATTCGTCATGCGCAATATAGAGAGAGGATAAAATTAACTTGACCTTCTTATGAGGGTGCCCCCCCCCATGTTAATGGTAGGAGACAGACTGCAGAGTTACAGATAATAACATTTTTTATGTCATTATTTTCGCTAGGAAACCTTGTGTCCTAGAATTAATGCAGGTGTGACTTTGAAATTCACCACATACCCAAGTATTTCTTTAGACCAAGCCCACTGCCCATGCAACAGCACCCGTCCTCAACCCCACAGCAAAAACTACCCAGCTCAGAGAACACATTAAAAGAGCATGAGACATTGACCTAGCCTTTACATATGCCAGGTCCCAAACCGATCAAGCATGCTGGGGATGTGGCACAGCAAGCTCAATCCAAGGAGGCCTCATACCACAACACACACATGTCCCACAGGATCCGCAGCCAACACAGCAATGCCAGACACTGCAGGACTCCCCCAATGTCCCATGTCCATGCCTTGACAGGGCAGAGTCAGTTTGGCGGCATGAGGACAACCCACACAATATCAGGCATGAGTGTTGACCTGATTGGTGTAAAAACACTTGTGTGGTAGTTGTTTTTTAGACATTTCACAATTTTACATATGATAGTTTTAATGGCTAAAATTGCATTACATTAGGAAGGATACAAAGCAATTTAGTGATGTATTACATGTCTGTTTCCTTTTGCTCCTGGAGGGGAAACATGACTTGTTTACAGTCTCTGTAGCGACAACTAAATGAAATCACATTTCCCATCAGTCATTGGGCTAATTGAGGCTAGCTCTTCCATTAGTTGTCTGCTCACATCTGCTTTTTAGGGAGCCAGACCGATCAATGCTCAGTCAAGAGCTAGATACTTGGTGGGAATAGACACACAAAACATCGTCAAAGCTCAAAGTTCACATCTTGTAGGTACAATCATTTTCTTTCCTCCATTCACGTCTTATCTCACCCTTTTATTTTTATTTCAACCGACATGCTGTAATCTGCAAATGTTTTTGCATGTAAATTAAGTGAAAAAGTGTTTTTGCTGCTGCCACAGGTTCAGAAATAGAAGGTGATACAATATGTTTGTGGATCATTCTTTCATCTCCTTGAATGTTTGTGCTAGAGAATGGGAGAGTTGAGCTGCTCTTCCTCTATCCTTTGTGGTATAAGAAGGAATCCGGCTGTTCCCACAGTCTTGGCAAATTCTTCCTACCCCAATCCTTTTCTCAGTAATTCTGTTGTCCTGCCAACGGTGAGTGAAAGCGCAGAAGAGTATTATGGACTGGTCATGCATGAGTAACGAGGGGCCCCTCTGAATCTGTGCGTGTGTGTGTTGAGTTTCAACTACTTTTTTTTTTTTCCCCACCGAAACCTAGTTACTATGCATTTGCCTTAAGTGGTCTCTCACACCTACACAGCATAGGTGTCCTAAACTCAAAAACAAACACTTCAGCATTGATTTGTTAGCAGGTGGTGTAGTTTACTGTAATGAATACACCCACGTCATCCTTCAGCACCTTGCCTCTCATCCCACTTCCCACCCCCGCCACCCACTACATTTCCACACATAATCCATCTGTAGCAAGTATGGAGAAAGATTTCCGTGAGTTTCTCCCAATCTGGACAAATCCCTCCAATACAAACCTGATTGTGTTTATGAAAATTCAAGGTGTAACAAGTTTTACCACACCAGCAAGTGCTTATTTTTCTGCAATTTAAATGCAGTGTTGTGAGGATTATGGTGACACATTAGTCCAATCTGTGTTGATCTAGCAAAGCAGGAGATGAACAGCCCGTATGTCAGATTGTCATTTGGATTGCTTTGGGTTTTCATCATGTCAGCTGTCGTCCAGTGTGTCTTGGCAAAAAGCTTTTGAAAGCTGTACAGTGTTTGATTTTTAATGCGTTGCTAGTGCCAGTGCAGACAACTGTCAGCAGAAACATGCTCTGCCAATATCTGGTTCAGCCATATACATACATTTTATGACTCAGAATTAATGCCTCAATTTATGTTTAATAGCGTATTCAAATGCAGTTGCTGGAAAGACTAGCATCTGCATTTTACAGCCCAGTACACCACTGAAATTTAATTATATTTCACTTAACTGTTAGTGGAATATTACAGAAAACATTTCTATTTTCCATCCACACATTTTCAGCCCCTATGTGTGTTCATTTTAGGAAACTTGTGAAGCCCAGGGGCTATTTAAAAGTTGGATTTAGCTGCTGTTTGCTGTTTTGAAGCTTTCAGTTTAGTGCTTTGTTGTTGTCATCTTTGTGCCTTTTCAAATGACCATATTTGGACAAAGGACGGAAAGAAAGAAAAAGGCAGATAAATAAAAAAAGTTGTTTCTTTGAAGTCTGTATTTAAATATGGCATTCTGTCAAAAGAATCACCATCACTTTCATGTTGGAAAAATGATGAAATTTTTTAAAAACTTGTAAAGGAAGTAGAAGTTTTGTGAATGGCAGTGAGAAATCCTCAAGAGATCAAGTCAGATTTTTTCTTAAAGGGGCAATAAGTAAAAATTCATCATTTCTAGATTGGAGGAATAAAAAATGGTTATGTGAAGAACTCTGTGTTGATCTCCAGCCCTGTGTTTACCAGCCGGTCTGGATGTATATATATATATACATCCAGACAGTTCCAGTGTAAAATGCTCTTTATAAATTAAAGTTTATTGATCTGTAAAAGGGTGTAGTTGCATTATTATGGCATTATCATTATATTAGTTGAAAATGGTCTCAAAATGACAACAATATTGCTTTGTGCAATATTATCGCTTATCGCAATAATTTCTGAGAAAATTTATTGCACAGCAAAATTTGTTACAGCGACAGGCCTAGGTGTGGCTCGTTACACATTTTGCTTTGGTCTACAGGCAGCGCAAAACAGCAATCCTTGTGTTGAAACGATTTTGCTTATTGCCCCTTTAACACCTACCTCCTTAGAGCAAAATCAAAGCAAGGTAGTTTGGGGACTTATTTATTTGCTCATTTGGTTTGGTTTGCTTTCACACTGCACTTTACTTAGATGGACCAACCCCCCCCGGACAACATCACAGTTACAGCAGCTACCTGTTTGGGGTGGTGTTGCTAGATTTTAACTTCCCATAATAATTCCAAATATTATAAACCACAAACAAATAGTATATATATATATTTATATATGGTTTTTTCTCAGGTAAACTCACTTAGACATACACAGAGTCAATACCACATACGCTCTCAGCTCTCAGTCAGATTTAATCATTGTCGGTCTCACACCCACCCACAGGGGCTCACCTTTAACCAGGCTCACTCATAACTTGTTTGACATGCTGAGGTGTATTTGCTGATGTTGCATCGCAACCTTTCCGGCCATTTTCCCTGTTACTTTGGTTTGTTTTTTTTAGCAGGGGCATTACACACTCACTGTACACGTGTTTGTGTGTAATGTCTGTAGCGGTATTACACACATGCACATCGATGTGTGTATGGTGCTCATAAGTGCTCAAACGCCATTTTCTCTCGTTTTAATAGCACAGTTGTGGGAGGCTAAGGTTTTGCTTTCTTTAAGTCACATCCTATTTTTTTCTGCGTTTCAAATGTGTTTCGACTTCTAGCCTATGGCACAGTGTAGTGCAAAGTGGAAGAATGCCAGTAAAGAGGGTTTGCATTTTTTTTCTTTTTGTTGTTTTGTTTTTTTGTTTAGGTGTCTGTGTCCAATCAGTGAAAAACAACTGTCACACAATATGTAGAAATAAACCTTGCTACCAGCAGAAATCTGATGTGTTTGACTGGGTTTTTGTTCCTTTTTTTTGACAGCCTTGCATGATAGTGAGTGTGTGCATTAGCTGTAGAAATATGTCATGTTTATGTTATATTCATGTGGAGTTTGCTATTGAGTGGCTAGATGATGAGCAGTAGTGACAGAGACAGAGTCCTTGAGTCTGTGGATTTGTTGTTTTTCTCTGCCTCTCAGCACGCAGCCAGCCAGAGCCAAAATGGCTCTGCGGGGTCAGCTTTGGCCCCCTGACAGGTTGACGAAGCGAGTGCTGTCTGTCAGGGGCCAGGCCTATTAAACGATCAGAGGCTGCTACCTTCCCCTGACGCCAACCTGGCTGGGAGGACTGAACTGGCTCCTGGAGGCTGGCCCAGAGGTGTGAGTTTGTGTGCAGACATGCTTGATGTTTAAGCATATTTGACCTCATTTTCATTGGCTTTTTAAGTATTATATAGATCTTTCTGTAGATTATAATTCTGTTGATTAAATGATGCAAAGCTCTATTGTGCCATTTAGGATGCATACAGAAGTGGGTATCACAGCATGTTAGGGCTTTGCCCACAGGGTCTTGTTCTTTATCTGGTGCAGTAGCCCAGAAGCTATATTTATTTCAACAGAGCTATTTCAGACAGGCACAGAGCAAAAAAATAATTTATGCTGGGAGATTGAGAGAACCATTAAATTTAGACCCCAAAACAAAGTGCAATCTACAATTTTGGTCTTTGAAAACTGTTTACTATTAATGCCGAATGATACACATGCATCTTGCTTTGACTGGTTAACTTTTTCAGGATCATAGCAGTGTATTCCTTTTTTAAGCAGGATAGTAGAGACAGATTTGGAGTAAGAAATCAGGGAAATGTCATGCATTGAGGTTTTAATACCTACTTTTGGAAAAATGTTCAAGCATTCTTGGGCAGTCAAATAAAAATAATTAACTATCTAAACTCGCCTACTCTATATGAACTAAGCCAGGTGTAAGCTAACTTTGAACTCGTGATGCAGAGATTTATAAGTTTAGCCTTTAGCTTTGAGTTGAAGTGACACACTTTATATCCATCCAACCATTTGTTTTTCTTGTGGCCACATAATCCATGGGGTTAGTAAATATTCAACGAGTAAATTTGAAATGGAGGCTTTGATTTTTAGTTTCTGAGCAACACTTTTTAGAAAATGCTAAGAGACATTAGACCCGATGTCTACTTGAAAATGTAGCAGCACTGCTTTGGTTATGGACTGATAAAGTAAGAATCATAAAAATAAAAAAACAGTGTCTTTCAAAAAGTGTCTTTATTATTTGTTTTTCAAAATAGGATTTTTAAACACTACATCTAAAAAAATCATTTAGACTGTTGCTCAAAGTTTTTACAGCAAAATGGGATTTTTACTCCATCATGTTGACCCTGACAGATTTGCTATTTCACTCTGTAGCTTTTAATAGGCACTGTATAAAAAAACCCCAGAAAGTCATAAATCAGGAATTTTCTCTTTTTAAGTCATCAAAACCTCTCCCAGTTTGTATTTCCCACTGTCTCTGTCTTTGTTTTGTTTTCACCCACTCTGTCTTTGTGGTTGGAAAGCATGAGTTGACAGCTCCGGATTTCATTAAAAAACTATCCACAACAGCATTGTATAAAGCTATCCCAAGGCCAATTGTGTTGTAGGCTGTGGTTGTACATTGGGTTTTCCATCTTTTGATCTGATGATTTAGTATTTTCAATAAGACATTAACTCAGATCTTGATGTAAAACTAGATTTTGAGAATATTAAGAAGTTTCTTTTGCTCTCTGCCACCAGTTTTCTCCTACCCTCTGTGTCTGGGTATTTGCAGCAGATTGTTCACTAATCACATGTTGGTGGCCCATGTATCCTTTGGCAATGTTTAATACTATATACATTTAATTAAACTACCATTGAAATTACTGGTAAAAGTGAAAAATAAAACACCATTATAACATATAATAGTAACAATAATGGTAGGCATGGATTTACCAAAAAGCCAGTGCAAACAAACACAATTTAAAAAAAAAAAAAGCTTGTTTATACAGGTGAAATGCTTGTAGTACTTAGGGTATGTGTGTGTTTCTCTGTATGTGTGTGTACATGCTTTGAAGTGTCATTAATCAAATGGAGTATTATTGTTTTCAGCATCTCGCCCAAGTCTACACATTACCATTTTAATGTGCATTACTCTCCTATTAATCTGCTTACCACACAGCCACTGGTGCAACTTATAAAACTATCAAAGAAGTACTTTGATTAAAAAAATAATAAATAAATAAAAATGGGTGGGGACAAAGCCATAAAGAGACAGGGAATGGTAATTAAAAAGCCACTCTAATGAAAGAAAACTCATAAACTAGAAATAGCAGTAAAAGAATGGTAAAAAGTGCATATGCTACAGTTTTGCATTAGTCGTACGACAAATAAATGAATGTTCTTTACAGCACAGAAACAGTGTGTGTGGTATTTTGAAGCCATACTCAATGCCTCCAGTCTTACCCAGTTTAATTTTAACTTGGTGTGCTCCCCAGAGCCGAATCAGATAACTAAATTACAGCTGCCATCAACATCTCACAGTCTAGATTTAGAAGCTCATCAGGAAACTGTTTCTAAATGATTTTTAATGTCTGAAAGTTAAAGAAGAAGCTGTATAATCATAGCTTTCTTAGGCATTTAAGCTTGAGTTGCAGATGAGGTCCCATTACTGGGAAGTTGGAAAACTTTCCTTTTACCAAAAAGATGAACTGATTAACCTTGTTGGTCAGGTTTAATGAATCTGTGAAATTCATTTGTGGGAAGTGTAAGAGCAAGACTTAAAGGCATCTTCAGTAGTGAAGGGCGAACCAGGCTCATGGGCTGCTCTTGTGTTCTGCACTTCTTAAATCTGGGCCTAATTAAAATTTTCTACACAGTACATTAGTTTGTTTTTTTTCCTTGGTAAAAACGAAGAAAGAAATAAACAACTTTTAATTCACAACATGCACTGATCCTTTCATTTTGCACATATAAAGATTCATGCCAAACTTAACCTTTTATAAGTAATCTACTATTCCTGATAAGAGATTAATGCTGCACACTGCATCATATACAGAATTTATTCAAATTGAGTTGTTTCCTTGTGATATTTTAAAATTAATCTTGATTATTTACTAATGTGAATTTGCAAAATTGCTTTATTGAATTTTCCCTTCTGTCTTTCTCATGAGCTCTTGTGAAATTTATCATCATTCCTCTCAGGAACTTTGTCATTATTTTCCCCAGCACTTTTGTTACTGGTTGGTGATGCATGAGTGAACGCTTATCCTGCTGCTGCAAGATGCTGTGCAGTATGGATGATCTGATGGGGCTTTTAATCTCCTGTTGATAGTAAATTGGTGAAATCGGCCATAACACTGTTTTTTAAATTATTCCACCAAAACCAGTAGCATGACAGACCCTGTTCAAGCCACCTGTTTAAGTAAGTTTATAATAGTTATTTAGAGATGACTGTTCCAATTTTTGGTACTTTATGAATGTTTTCAGTACAGCTTTCTATTTTTTATATACTTAATAAATATATCAGGATATAGATTTATAAAGCAGTGCCTTATATACAATATGCTAAATTAAATTACTGGCAGTACTCTTAGTATATTACGTCTATGATTTTTTTTAATTTTGGAAAGTTCTCCCACCTTTGCAGCAACCTGGAACTTCTTTTTACTAAAAACTGAGCTTAATAACAGGCAGCAGACATAAAATCATTGTTACTGTCCCACACTGACAGCCATCGTTGAAACAGTTGAACAGCACAGTGGACGAGCTACTTGACAGAAATAGACAGCCAATTCTTAGTGATACTAGTCTCTGAGTAGCCATTTACTGAGTGTAAATTAAATGCTTAGAGTAATTAATAAAATAGGGGTTAGACATGTATACTTATTCCATAGAAGGGGGCATTAAAACATCCATATGCATCATTGGAAAAATATTAGTATTAATGGTCTGCTTTTGTAAAGTCAAGTTAAATAAGTATTGATGCAGACATAATTATCGCTGGACATGTGTCTTTGGCTGGTAATGCTTTCATCTTGTCAATCTGTTTGTGTGTGTGTGTGCGCGCTTCCTATTACATCTTTAGGATATTTCCCAGTGTAAACACTCACGTTCTGTGAACTTGTAATTCGTATTTGGACTAAAGCTGAGTCCTAATGAGTAAAATAAGTATTTCATCTTGGGGCCATGACTGAAGTTAAGGGTGAAAGTCAAGGTGAGGCATCAACTGGGGCAGGTTAAGGTTATGCTTTATTTATTTATTTATTTATTTTTTTATGTTAAAAATTTTAGTTATTAATTAAAAAAAAAGAAAATGCTTGAGGTTAGGTTGTTCTCAATCAATTGGAGGTCAGTGCAATGCTTTAATAAGGGTAGTGATGCAAGCTGGGGTGTGTTTGTGTGTGTAGACTCTTGGAAACACCTTCTTCAGCAGGAACTGCCACACGGGCTGTCAAGATTCAATGGACAGATTTTATCCGCACAACAGCATCACAGATATAGTCATGATGCATTAAAAGAAGGAAGTAGCCATAAAAATGCAGATGGACTACAGTAGCTGATGTTTTCTGATAACTCATTGGTTTTCAGCAGATGAGATTGGATCAAAAGATGGCCTGTCATAGACAGAATCTTGGCTTTAAAGAGAAGTGTGATGGAAGAAGTGATTGTTTCAGACAAGTGAGGAGAAATAGAAACTATGCCAGTGAAAATAAAAGGAAAGGTTGCATGGCTGATATAGGTTGAGATAATGTACAGGAGAAAATGTCACACCATAAAGTGGTGTCAGGCTGTTGTGCCTTATTCTTGTTTGCGTTGGCTTACATAAACATAAAAAGCACCAGTAATGGCAGCTGTGGCTTCTGAATATGAACAGTTAATCATGTGCAACCAACCTTTCTGTAAATTCCATCCACCCAATCGACTCCTGCCTTCCACTCTCTCTTTCAGTTACGTCTCTCCTTCAGTTTTTGTCTTTTTTTTCCTTCAAATATGTACAAGTGCCTCTTTTTATATGTGCGCTGATGCTCAGACTGAAAGAGGATTCCTAAAAGTCGTGTCCCAGCAGCCCAAATTTGCTGTCCAAGACAAGGTCTTATTGGCTTATCGTGTGCTGAGAAGACCCATTCACATAATCCTCAAGCAGTTAGAATCCAGAACATCTATCCTTGTCAGCCATTGTTCTCTTCAGAAAAACAGATAGCAAGTGTGCATTACCCAGAAAGCAAGGCACACACATATTAACTGCTGCCTTTCCCATACATGCTTTCATGTGTCATTGTTTGATGCGTGCTGCTATATCTGACTGTGTTGTAAATGTGTTTACGGTGTGAATGTGTTTGTCAGTGTGTCACTCGGAAAAGAATAATAGTTCTTTGCCATATGGAGATATGTCTTAATTTAGTTAGTGACAAGAGGAAGAGAGACTTATTATAGTTCTTTGTCATTCCATTGTAAAATGAACTAAAAGAGGACTGAGCCCACTGTTGTCAGTAATCCAACAATTTCCATTTCAAAAGCAGGGCTAAGTGGCTGTGATGGACACAGAAGCTGCTCATTATGACCATTATGATCACCGGACCATTTTCACCATGGGATATCCATGTAGTCAATAGGCAAACTTAACATGGTACACTAGATAAAGTTGTGAACCCTTAATTGGTCATTAGTGCAGCACATCTGAACTGAGCAATGTTGTTGTAGCGTGTAAAAGTGTATGAAGTTGTGGTTCTTAGGGTTTTTTTTGTGCGTGTGTCCAAGAGTGGGGTGTGGGGCTTGTTCCCCTGGCAACCTGACCAGGGTCAGCGTGTCATGCTGTTTCCTTGGCTGAGTGTGCCGCCATATGCAAATAAGGCCTGTGCCTGCCTTCAAACATTAGCATTAGTGAGTATTTGCATAATATAAATTTTTTTGCCTGTCGGAAAGTAGGGCGTGAGTGAGAGAATAGGCAGAAAACAGGCAAAAAGAAAGAGTTTGTGGAATATCAAACAAAAAATAGCGGGGTTAAGAGGTAGCCTTTTGCTGCAAGCACATTATCAGATCTAGGCTTTCTTGTACAAAACAAATATGTTTCTATCAGGCTACAGAGTGTGTGGGCTCTCTGTTAATGAGGTTGATGCGTGCTAACTATGTCATGGTTGACATGATGTGAAGAAAAGAGTGATAGACTCAGTATTGTTAAAAGTAATACAGTACATTTTCCATGTGTGTGTTTGTGTGTTTATAAAAATGGATTTTTCTCCAATCAGCTTTGTCCAAGTCAAGCCATTCTCCTGAGAGTAAAGAGCTACTCTGTGGATCAGGTGTTGGGAACCTCTTTCTTTATGGGTGGACTGCTTTCGTTCTCTCTGCTATTCTATCAAATTTTCCCTTGTCTGTGTCTTGTGTGTTGCACCATTGCAGCTTGTATTTTCTCATGTATTTGAGCTAAATTGGATACTCTGCTGAAAGAAAAGAAAATGTCAAATTTTTTTTAATAAATTGCTGCAATCTGTACATTTATAGCTGTGCTGACTGTGTCATGTAGCAAAAGCAGAAAAGTAGAGAAGCAGAAGATAACTTTAAAATTGCCTTAATCTAAAATTATTATTATTCTTTTTTTGTTAAAACTTAATTTATTCCAGCACAGCAGCAGGTACCAGTTGTGAAACTCATTTTATAGAGCTACACGGTATTACGCCACACAAACTAACAATGAGGCAGGGATGTGATTCATCCAGAGTTCTGCCTTTCCTGACCAGGAAATGTGAAGATCATAATTCTTGCAGAGACCAAACAGCTCTATGTGTGACATGGAAAGGATCCCTGCACATGTACAGGCTGATGCATATATGCTTTTATAAATATGTGCAAAGATGATTGTTGCTATTAACACAAACTTGACCAAATTATAGGAACAGTGCAGAGGCAACAGACACCAAATTTATGTTTTATGAATATGCAACAGGAGAACTTTCTCAGAAAAAACATGATTAGTAGGGTTTGTGGTAGAATTCTGCATGTTGTCATACAGTAAACTTATATGTTCTACATGTTACTGAAACTATAATGTCACTTACTTCTAAAGCTCTGAGGGTAGTAAATTATCAGGGCTAGTGAAATCATTTCATTAACAGGCAAACTGTATGACCTCTTCTATTCTACTGTAATTACTTCAAACTGATTATTTGTGATTATTTAAAATGCAGATTTTTTTTTTAAATTAGAAAACATTGTTTGAGTGAAATGTATGCAGATGAAAAAAAAAAATTAATTTGAGATTAATATGTTTTTAAATTTCAATGAAACTGAATAGCAGACAAAGGATAATAACAGTTAATTCTGCAATTAAATTTATTTGTACTTCCTTTTTGTGTAAATTGTTGGATTTTATAGCAGCAAAAATTACTTTTAAAACTTCTTATTTTAAAGATGGTAATGACTGGTGTATCCAAAAATAGTAAAATGGCAAATTTTGGGGATTGAGTCAGCAAAAATTACCACAAAGGTGATAACTTGCCAGGTTTTTATTTATTTATTTTATTATATGAGGCTTATGTTTCCATTCCTTTCTAAATTAAATTTAGTCATTTCAATAAAAATTTTAGAAATTTTCATGTGATCTTTATTTTTTTAATTACTCTTCATCTAGCTCCTTTGATTTTAACAGAGAAATAAAAAAAATTATATGATGATTGACTTGTTCTGTACAAACTAGGGATGGGCCGATACGATACTAGCATCAGAAATACTCACCGATCCTACCAAAATTAAGAAGATTGGCGAGTACTTCTGTCTAAACACCATCTGATACCATGGAAACAGGATTATAATTTGTTCAGGGCTGCCAACTTTTCAATAACCTTTGGAGTGAGATTTGGTGGAACCAACCAAAATTTTGACATAAGACTCATTTTGTGAAAGTTTAATCATAAAATACAGCACTCAGGAGTAACAAAATATTAAAAAAGGTATATAAATAGGCCTTTAAAGTACCGACAGAAACTTCAAAATAAAGCAGGAACCAACTCAACTATAAAAGAGAAGAGATAATAAGACAAGACAGAGATAATTTCACAATAATAATAATTTTCAAGACCTTTGTGCCTTGTTGGACTGGCTTTTGACCTTTTTTGGAGTCTTAATTATCAAATGATTGAGGTGGTGAGAAAGTATTAAAATGAATACAGCACGTGGAAAATAAGACAACAAGATTACCTTAACCTGCTTGTAGCAGAACATACAATAGAATAAAACTTAATGTCATTTTGTTTGAACCAGCTGCAGATGATTGATTGTAAACTGAAGAACTTTAGCCTCATCTGGACGTGATGATGGACCTGCTGCTGCTGCTGGGTCTGAAACTGAGGACCACGTGGTTCATGATGTTAATCTTTGCAAACACAGTTACCATGTTAAAGTGGTGCTGAAAGGTTTAGTATATATGATTGTTATGCAATCATAGTCAGACAGTTCCCAGTAAGGCAGTTCCTAGTCAGACAGCAGCTTCAATACAAAACATGACAAGACATTTACTGGAAATAAAATTCAACATTATTTTTTAAACATAGTTGTTGGAGCAAATTTCCAACAATTAGTTATATTAATGTCTTACTGTAAACATAAATAAATATGTGTAAAGTCTGACTATATGACTTTTATTATGCTGGACTTTTAAAGCAAACCTTTCAAATTCAGGTAAGAGATCATAAGAAATCTATAATCTGATATTCACTTGGAAGTTTTTTCTGACTTAAATCCATATGAATTCATATATTTGATTAGATTATAAATTCTCTATTTGTATGTTTCACTTTTGTTTGACAACTCACAAAAAAGAGTAACTTTTTTAGATAGTCTATTACAACCATATTATTATTAATATTTATATAATTTATTGTTCCATTTACAGCAGCAGTTGTTTGGAAGCAGCAGTAACAGTCGGGTTAGCAAAGGGAAGCAGATGGAACATAACACTGGTCATTTCATAAACATAGCAGGTCTTTATAATAATAAAAAAAATAATAATCTGAGTAATGTCTAGCAACGCCCCTGTCCTCACAGTCTCTGTAGGCATACTTTATTGATCACGAAAGTCTTTTTTTCAGGCTCAACAGATAGATTCCGAATAAACTAAGCAGTCAGCAATGAAACAGGAAGCCTTAGATTTAATATTGCAGGAAATCCTGTTGTTTAAACATCAACACAAAACTTAAACCAGCAGCAGGCTGACGTAAAACACTTCCCGAAAACCAGTAACATTGCTGCACGTACAGGATCCACCAGCTTTACATTTTCTCCCTCTGATAGTACCTGATATTACCTGCCTGCAGCAGCAAAGAACTCAGAGTGACGTCTGTCTCTGCTCTAGCTTCACCTGTCCTCCTCCTCTTCTATAGTTCACCTCATCACCTCTGCTTCTGTGTTATGGCAGATTCTCTGATGTTTAATGAAGTTTGTTGGCTTCACACACACATCAAACTGCGCATCTTTGCTGTTTGTGGAGCTGAAAAATCTCCACTCATCACTGCGTGTCGGACTAATCACTGAGCAGTGGATGAACTGCACTGCTGCGACGTGACGCTGCGTCTTTTTCACATATGCCGACAGGCAGAAGAAGTTCATACCTATCCTGAAAGTTTAGATATATAAATATTGGTATAGGATGATATTTCAATATTGATTTGAACATAACTACTATTTATTCTTCTCAGATACTTAGATGATATCGTAGGCCCGTTCCCACTTATTTATTTATTTGTTTCACAGGGATACCGACCCAAGAGTAATGCGGCTCACTGGGAATCCTCCCAATTAGCCGGTATTGCTCTTGATGTGTATTTTAGCGTGAGAATTCGGAGGTTTAGCGTGAGAAGGCACTTAAATGCGTGAATCTCACAGCCAATGCGTGAGAGTTGGCAGCTCTGTTCTTTGTTTCCTGCCCAGCACGACACCACACAGACACAGAAAGTCAAGCAGTCTTGCGTGGCCGTTGCACTGTTGTGCTAACATTTAGCATTAATGGTATTCTAATGTTACATGTTAAACTGTGAAATGGATTTGGGAGACTGTAATACGGAGTGTGTGTGGGGTTAAGACAGATATATGGCTAGATTAGAAAGTAACGGGGCGGGGTAGTGAGAGTGATTCGGGAAAGTAGCCGGCTAGAGAGAGGGTTGTTGCCTGCTTGTTTTCCTGTTGATGGTTGTTTAGTATGGTTACGGTCAACAGTAACCATTATTTGTTCAATAAAGCAGTTGTTCTCAGAATAACTGCATCCATTCATCAACACGTCCTCCCTTCTGTGGCCATCATGGATTTCACGTATTAATAAAGCATGAATTATAAATATTAAGGCTGTCAAAAATAAGGCGTTAACAGCAGAAACTAATTTATGTCATTAATTGCGTTGATTTTTTAACCAGAATTAACGTTCCCGAATGCCCCACACTTGAGAGTTCAACACTCGCACTCTTTTATATAAAGAAAGAGAGAAGAAGAAAAGGAAAAGAAAAACTCTCTCCTGCAGTTCTGTACTAATATGCCTTCTCCTCCTCTTCTTCTCCTCCTCCTCTCTCTTCTGTTGTTCCGGATGTCGGTGATCAGCTGATCGGCTTCTCTGGTGCTAGCACCGTCTTACTTGTTGCGCTTGTTCTTATTCATTTGAGAAGGAGGAAACTACTGGTTTGTGGTTCATCTTATTTTTAACCCAAAGTATTGTTATTGGACACGCTAGCAATAGCAATAAAAATTTCAGTCCTATGTCAATCAGATCCACGACACTGTCACGTGAAGCTGAAGAATGAAATAGAATTTATTGACCTAGTAATAAAATAACACCGGTATTGGATCCGTACTCTGTATCGGCAGATACCTAAACCCCAGATACCGGTAATGGTATCGAACAGAAAAAAACGGCATCGGGACATCCCTAGTACAAACTGGACCAGCTAGCTTTGCATGTGCAGATGATAATTATTATTGACTAGGTTTATGTTTGGCTTGGTTTTAGTACAAACCTAAGTAAAACTATCATTTGTTTGTTTGCTTCTGGCAACACTGGCCACCATTTCCACTTCTTCAGTTGGCTCCAAGGCTGACAGGACATTACAGTGGCTCGCATCCCGTCTAGTGACTCAAAGTGGTAAAACAGGATAACTCTGGTTATCCTTTACAGTTGTCGCAATTAATCAGCTTCCCTGCATAGTACATAGACGATGTACATTGTATTTTTTCAACTCGGTGGATCGCCGTAGTTGAGTTTTTGATGTTTAAAGAAACTATAATTAAAAACAAAATCAAAAATTACCTTTTAAACTCACCGAAAGCATATCCTTTGGTAGAATAAGTCATTGAAACAAGAATGCACTATGTCCATATGTTATGGAATCTGTATCTGGTATACCTAAATAAAAAATGGCCTTTACCGAGAAACAGATGTTCTTTGAATGGTAAATTCTTTTATGTCATAACCGTGGGTTGCCTCATTGTTAAGTGTTCCCCATTTGAAAAAAAGCAATGTGCATTGCAGCATTGTGGATGTATTTCTGCTATGTGCAATAGATTTAGTTATTTTGGAAGCCATGGGAATTATATTCTTTTTTTCATGTTTTGAACCTATATCTAAGCCTAATTTTAAACATTTTGGCCACATTCTGTATTTTGAATGTGTGACTTTATGGATTTTATGAACACAAACACTATATGCCTACACTACATTTTATGGGTTTTTGTCCCAGCCAACTTAGAGGAAGCCTGTTAAGGACAGATAAATGTCTGATGTTCTCTAGGGTTTGCTTTTAGCTCACTGAGTGTAGTTTTTCACAGTGATTGGATATCGACAGAGGCATCATGCAGTGGGCTATAAGCAGACCATACACATTTTCACACTGACACACATACACATATAGATCATGGATCTAAGAATATATATCACATATTATACAAAGATGCATAGTTAAAAAATTGTTTGGCCAGGTCAAATATTTTCTCAAATGTGTTAAACGTCCTAAAACCCATTAAAATCCTTACTTTTTCTATTTACTCTTCACTATCTTGCTTTTGATTTATTTTATCGTACCACATCATAGCTCCTTCCAATCTTCCAGTTTTTCCTCAGTTATTCTCCATTTTGGAGACTTTGGGAGCAAGCAGGTGACTGTTCATATGCAACAGCGCTCATTTTAAAGCTTTTTTTGTTGCCTGCTGCTAAAAGCTGTTTTCCTGAAGGTGCCACAGGGAGAAACGACAAGCAGCTTGTGCTTCCTGGTGCTTCTTGTTCTTCTTCTCATCTGTGCTGTCCTCACCTCTTTCCTTCTACTCCCCATCTCCCTATTTTATTTTCACAATGAGGAGCTTCCTGCTGTGAAAGCTTATTCACTCACACACACTCCCCCTCCCATGAAACCTGTATAAGAGTAACAAGAAGATTTATTGAACAGTTTTTCTCTGTATTACATATGGCGGTCCAATGTTTAAATAGATAACATCAGGTCAAAGTTGTATTGAGCTGGAAACAAATATGGGTCTTGTGGAGGTTGAGTAATTTATGTCTGTATTTAGATTCAACTTGATTTATTATTTTTATTTAATAAAGTTCTAATGTTTGACAAAAAAGCTTAGTAATTTTGCAACTGCCACTTTCATTTTATTCCATTGTAATAGTTAAAACCTGATAAATGTGATAATAACACCTATGATGTATTTATATACAGTACCAGTCAAAAAGTTTGGACACACTTTTCCATTTAATGGGAAAGTGTGTCCAAACTTTTGACTGGTACTGTATTTATCATAAACATATTTAATTCAGCAACTTATTCTACTTCTCACATGTGTTCTTATCTTTGTGTCTTCTATTTTATGTCTGTATTGAACTATTTTAGGGAGTACTGCAATGTGTCAATTTCCCTCTGTGATTAAAAGGAACTATTTCTGATTCTTAAAAAAAACAAAACATTTATCGGCAATAAAAATAGTAATACATGAGATACAAACGGCATATATGTGTGTCTTTTAAGCTTAAATAAAATTGCTGTAGCTTTCTTTCAGTTTGGAGATTTTGGTGTTGTTTGGTATTAGTGTCTTTGACTGCTAGCTTTTTGCTTCAAATCTGACAAATCACCTGAACTGGTTGGATTAGAAGTTAAGCTCCTCAAGATAAACATTTTATGGAGCTAATCCTCCATGAAAATGCCATCCAAGGATGTTGGTAGTAGTTGGGCACTTTACACCTCTGTCCCAATCTATTTTTAATCATGGCCCACAGCATCGTTATTTCAGTCATTCCTGTAAAAGAATTAGTTTAATTTTGTTTTTATTCAAAGGAAAGTTTCATGAATATGTTACCGTATGTTAGGATCTCTTTTTTTTGTTTTCTTAATTCCCATCTTCATCCTGAGAGAGAACCATTGAAAGTTCTGCTGCAATTTTAAATCCCAAGAAGAAACAAGAAATGTTTCCATTTCAATTCACCAATTTCTGTGTTGTATTAGACTCTTTGTCTCCTTAGAAAAGAGGTTAAATATTAAAGAAAATTGTGGGAATGTTTGGCTTCTCTAGTACAAATTAGTGGTTAGGTCCCGCGAGTCGGCTTTTTTAGATAACAAGGGTTTTTTTCATGTTGCATCGCAAATTTTTTTTTTGCCCCCGCTTTTTTATGAAAGCAATCTGGCACGCTTGGTACTCTTGGCACCCGTTAATCATAGCAGAAGAGGTGATGTAGGAAGGTGATGTTGAGCAGCAGTCAAAGTTCAAACAGTATTTTGTGTTGTTAACTGTGACAGTTAAAATAGTTTTGTAGCTTAAATAATTGTGAAAAATTAATGATTATTAAAACTAAAGACCATAAGCATGCAAAAGATTAAATTAGAAAAGCAATATTCTTTACTAATATCGAATGGAACAATGTTATATCATTATTTTTTCGGCACTGATTGGACAGAAACTTTGAGGTTGATACATGCTAACAAGTGTAGCATCCATATTTACCTCCATAAACAGAGCTTGGCTTGTGTGGTGCCATGTCTTTGTCTGTACACGCAGGTCAGTTGAGGGCCTAAGCTGGTTCATACTGGAGTCTGATAGTGTTTTTATTAAATTAGAATGTAAACTACCATGTTTAAAAAATATCTAAGTTGAGTATGAAGATTGAACATACTCTTTGTTTGCACTTTCAAAGACAAATGTTGATCTTTGTTATTGGAATGAGTAACCCTGCAATCGTTACACTGATCCAGTTTTGCAAATATACATATATATCTTGCTTTTTTGAACAGAGAGCCAGTGTTTCACCGTGACAATAACTCTAAGTTGAGCTGAGTTCCCTGCCATATCTGAACTATAAGATCATACAAGCTATCAGATAGCACAAAAAATGACTGCTGTCATGATCCTGAAGTTGATGCATTCATGGAAGTGCATTGCAACTTGTATTGTATGTGTGTGCGAACTGTACGTGGGTGTATGTGTTACATAGAATCCTTTAATCCCATATGGCATGCTGCATATTGTGACAGCGGCTATTCCTGCCTACAGCTTTGATTTGGTGACTGAAAAGATAATTATTTCACCTTTCACTTGAAATTCATTATCTGGGAGAGAGAGGGACAGGTAAATGACAGGTAATTGCTTTTCAGAGTCAACACCATTCTTCCTCCAATATACCAGAGCAAGTGGAGAGATGTGAGGAATAGAAAAAAGAGCAGCAGGTGAGAGAAGTGAGGCAGAGACAGGGTGGGATGAATGAGAAGGAAGGGCTAATTTCCATAATGAAAAGGTAATAATTTGTGGTGTTAGTGTTAGTTTCAGCTGAGTGTCTATGGCATGTCAGCGCCTTGCTCGAGGTCATTGTGTGGTACCAGCCATGCATACTAATTCATTAACAAAACCCACACGTCCTGCCCCTTCTCAAGAATGTCAGTTTCACCTTCTACTCCATTCCCAGTTTACACCCAGCTTACTTTTTTACTTTCTTTGTCCCACATTTTTTTTTTTTTATCTTGCTCATACTATTTATATGGTAACAAATATACAAAATGAATTATATGTTCTTGTGAAACATCACAAAAGCAATGGAATATTTTTTCATGGTCTATCTGACTTGTTGTGTTCTTATATTGTAACATCAATAGGTGTGAGGTGCTCCTTACAAATTTGCACTCATATTTGCGGACACACACACACATACACACTCTTTTTTGAGCTACATGAATGATTTAGGAGCGTGCACATTGACTATCTGCCACCTGCCTTTGGCTCTGCTCAGATCCACCTAGTGGCTGCTGGCCCTGCATGTTAATGCTCGGTGGACAGGGACTTGCATGTTAACATGGAGTGGGACACAGGGCTGGTTGACAGATTGACATGAAGAGGACACTGTATACCTCCACTAATGGTTAACAGAAGATGTTAAAATATCAAGGGAGCTCTAGCTTCAATTTGTTTTCACTTGTGGGCTTGCGTGTGCTAAGCAATAATAGCTCCTTCAGAATCTTCAAAATGCTAGCGGTTCAAGACAGAGCTCTTGCATAACGGTATGGAAATGCCAAGTGGAAACATAACATAACAACCATTCCTGTCAAACTCAGAGAAGTTACTTTCCGTTTCACAACAGGAAGCCTTTTTTTTAACAAAATGCTGTTGTGAAGGACTAGTAATGATTGCTGCTGTTGCTATGTGACAAATGGAAACACTTTTGAAGTGCACTTACCTTTTTCTAGCTAGAAGTTGGACTGTTTTTCTACTCACAACACTATGAGCCCTTATCACATGCTAAGCCATCATTGCCGTTGCAAGTGTAGAGCAGCTTTGCACAGTTTCTTTGTGTTGGGTCACACATAGCAACGATGAATCACAGTGCAAGAAAAGACCATACATGGATTGAAGAGGCTGTATGTCTGTAACTACTGTGCATTTTACATTTTTAAAAGGAAGAGGAAGGGATAAAGCATATCTTTAGAGCAGAAAATGTGGGATGTGGACCTCTCCAAGGGGGCCTTTAAACTGCTGATGAGAAATCTCAAAATGACACATCATGGTTAGATTTGATTACGATTTACGTTACCACAATGTGATTATAAAACAATGATTGGTGCGTCTTGATGCCTGCGTATTCCCTTTGTGACTGCCATTACTACTTTCCAAGTGGAAACGTGTAACATGGGTTCTTATATTTGTCTGACAAACAGAGAAGAAGAAAACTCGCTCATCTAGTGATTAATGCAGGACAACTTTTTTTTTCACCACACAAGATCAAAACATGGAGCTGCATCAGATCCTAGCAAAAATAGATTAACCATATTTCTATCAGAATTTTTAATCCTTTTTTTGTATCTGACCATGAGACATGTCTCCGGGACAGAGTCACCTGTTGTCCTACAATTAACATCTGTTTTGGTTGTGTTTACCCACAATACCCTGTGTAGAACTAACATTGCCCTTTTTGGTGTAGTAACTTTTCCTGTATTTGGTTCACTTGAAACAAACAAAGAGCTACAGTTGTATGTAGACCAGAGTTAGCTTCTTTGATCTGCATCAGAGTTCATTTGCATGTTCACACATCCCCAAACAAACCAGACTTTCCAAGCAAACAAATCCACAGATAGAAGCCGAAGTAGAAATAGAAGTAGAAGTAGAAGCAGAAGCGGGAAGTCGGATGTCATGCTCAGCCATCGTGTCAGTTATGTGCACGCCACAGACTGTCCGAACACTACACTTCTGCCATTTCAAATCCCATCTTTTGAATTCTTTAGTATTGTCTTATTAAGAGTTTAATGATCAATTTTTAAGGTTATCTTACATGTGTTACAAGATGTATAATAAGCAAAATCAGTCATTAAGACTAAGGCTAACTAAGGGTCTCAGCTGTCAGGCTGCAGAGCACCATGTGTTGAAGGTGAAGTCAGAGAACCCACAAGTACCACATCTAATAGGAGAGAGATCACTGTTGACAATTTGCTGGGGCTTTGAAGATTATTTAGCCTGTACTTTGAGGAACAGATGAAATGAGCAGCTTGTGCAAGCTAGAGGAGAAATTAGCAAAAACTAGGTGGCGAAGACAGTGGAATCAAGGCCAAGCTAGCCAGGAGCTTGCCTCAGCCCTAAGCTGACTGTGAGCCGTGCGATTATAATAATGTTGAAAGCGATGGAAATTGAATGCATTACCGCTCTGTTAGTTCCACTTGCATGCCACCTTGATTAAATTAGCTTTCCCTTTAGAGAATGGTTCTCTGGTTCAAACATATACAGCTGAATTACCCGACTGTTAGACCTGGCCATTGAACAGTGTTGCAGAGACCGGTCAGATTGTGTCATGAGCTGGTAGGTGGTGATATGGGCAGGGCCAGATTAGCATATTTATAGATGTCATTTCACTGAATATGAGGAAAAAAAAGTGTAGCGCTACTCAAGCCTTCAAGGTCATTGGAAGTTTTTTCATGTCATAAATTAATTTAAAAAAATCCCTTTTGAAAAATACTGATGAGCTTTTCATGATTAATTACTTGGAGTCGGACTTTTGGAAAGTCTCTCTGGGTACTTCCTGCTGCTTTCGAATCTCATTTGTTTTTGGGATTATGTGTGTATGATGATCACTTTAATACAATTTTAATCTTTGGCTATGCGCTTGCTTGTACATATATTTTTTTAGCTTTTTATGTATGTATCGTTTTGCAGATGAATTGTTCCTTTGTCTTTGATTTTCATACCCAACTGGTGTGTACAGAGCTCGTGTCGCAGCTTAAATGGCAAAGGAAGGTAATTGAAATTCATTGTATGTGTGTGGTCACTTTTTCCCCATTAATTTTTGTTTCCAACTCACTTGCTTTTCTAAATAGACTCCAGTCTTTCTTGATATAAAAACATGTGCTTGAAGAATATTAATGGGTAACTTGCAGTCAATTTTAGGAGGCTGAATACATTACAGGTTTAGAGAAGGCTGTTCCTGACTTTTAAGTGGCATTCTTATTAATCAAACTGACATCATTTTGAAGAGTTGATGTATTTACATCAAAATCAGGCTTTTTTTTTTTTTTTTAGAGACAAATGAATGTTTTTTAAAGCTGGCTTGCAAATTCTGTTTATTTTTTTTAGGGATCTAGCATGGCACCTAATCAGAAATATAAAAGAAATATGAATTTATAATGTGAGAAAGCAAATGCACAATGAAATCTACAGTTTCAACAGTTTTGGGAAAATATATACCCCAGTTTGGGTTTAAAACATGGAAACACGCTTAACTATTCAAGGTGTTGCTCTTTGATTTATGTATTTATGTATTCTCTGGGTGAGACGGTAGTTTGTGCATAACTGTGTAACAGGATAAACCCAGCTGGGTTGCATATCTCTTCTGTCTATCTCCCACTGGCAATGCAGAGTGTATAAAACTGAGGAAGCTGTCAGTAGGTGGGTGGCATATTCTCCACAACTAGAGAGGAATTTTATAGAGTTTGGCAACTGGCAGAAATAGGACACAGGCAGGCAGCTCCCCTTCCTCTACCCCCCCCCCCCCCACAAACACACACAAACACCCGCCGCCTGGGATTGTAAGGAATAAAAGGGGGAAAAAAGGAGAGGCAAGGGGAGGGACTTGATTGCTCTCCTTTGGAGGAGAAATACATTGCTTGCATGACGCTAATATTTTTAACAAGTTGTTTTGTGACATCTATAGATATATAGGAAGTTGGCTGTCGTCAAAACACACTTCCTTCCCCCCAGATATCAACTCTTGAATATTCTCAGCTGTTAATCTAAGTGAGAAACATACCATGTTCATGATGGCGTGTCCCTTGGAACTTAAAGCAGACAAGCATGACCGCTAATTCAGTCACAGAGGCAAATGCATCTCTCTTAAATGAATCTGACATCTTCTATAATGTTTGACAAGACAGTGAGGGTACAGTGGACAGAACCTTAACATTCTGTGATGGACTGTACATGACATATAGCCAAACATTCCTTAAGTGGCAAATGGCTGCAGCAAACTTCAAACACCGTCACCCTGAAGAAGGTCCAGCTATTTCCAGCTATGCCAGTAAATGAAAATATACATGCTAATAATGAAGTGGTGGGGCTATTGTTTAATTTAATATTGTTTAAAATTGAATGTAATACTTCAATCTAGCATATAAACTGCTATTCAGATTAATTGTAATTGTAATTATTATAAATTGTAGATTAATTGTAGATTGAATAAATTAACTTGCAACAAATAAATAAATAAATCCGAAGTACAGTTTAAAATGTTCCTCCCACATAAACTAATACTGAAGTGTGATTGATATTGATACCATAAATGTATGGCTCATTTTGAAAGTGAAATCCAGCATGGTGTGTGGACCAGTATCCTCAATGAAGTGTCAGTGCAGGAGGGGGTAAAAACAACAACAACAACAACAACAAAAAACAATCAATACTTCTGGTTAGAAGCATCAGGATAAAATCAGAGTAAAAACAAGATGCAGAGACTTGTAAGCTGCACCATTAGCTTTTAACAGAAATGATATCAAGACAGACGTATGCATTGGTAGTCATTTAATCACATTCATTCTACTGAATCTGAGATGAGAGTTGAGATCCTGAATAAAAAAGAATGATATATGATCCTTTGACCAGATTGCCCAGATTGATGGAAAAATGATGACAATATATTTTTCAATAAAGAAAAAATAGAAAAAAAATATTTTCTGTCAGATATTTGTAGGGAGTAGTGATGTGGTGATTACACAGCAAACAGACTGTGGCCAGTTGAATAGCTCAAACCGCACCGACCAGTTACAAAAAAGATGGAGGTGAAAAACAAAAGAGAGCAAGTGTTATATGCTAGTAGCTATATACTGCTTTGCATGGTGGACAGTGACAAGGAAATGTAGGAGTGCTTCACATAGGGAAAGTTTTTTTTTAATTAGTTGGATAGTGTTACTCTAGGTCTAGGTTCACGATTGACAAGTAATCCATTAATAAAGTTCTAAAACAATCAATAAAATTTGCTTTCTCTTTTATTCTTGACCGGATCACCCTATTTTTTGCATTACTTGCTTTTAGCATTCAAGAGAGAAGAAGAGAGGAGATATAGAAATACTTCCAATGTTTTCTTGTTGGGCAGTGAGGCATGAATAAATATTCTTCTAACAATAAGTAGAGGTGACAGAGGTTGTCTGAAAGCATGCCTCAACTCTCCTCCTTTCCTTTCCTCTCTTGCCTTCTCTGCATCTACGTCCAATGTAAGATTGCAGAAGTGCTCAGAGTCTGTATCAAAAGACTTATTTGCTTTTGTTTATGCTAAATTGATCAGTTTATTGTCTATCCAAACAAAATTTGAATGGATAGCAGAAATACTTTAATCCATTCTTTTTTCCTTGTTGAAAGTGAATATATGAGGCAGTTGGAATGCAAGGTAGTCTTTGTTCTGTTGTGTGTGGTAGCTGATATGGTCATTTAACTGGCCTCTGTGCATTAGCCTGGGCCTTGTAACTGAACAACCCAGCCCTTCCGTGCACAGTCTAGAATATTCAGCTGCAGCAAGGGCTCATCTGTTTCATCGTTGGTTTCCCAAGTTGCTTGCGTCAAGCAAATATGCAGACATTGACAATTCCCTTCTTGACAATTTTAAGCTCAGTGTAGATATCCATGCAGAAGTCACTCTAGCGTGTTAAGCTATGGTTACAAATTAATAGCTAGAAGCAGAGCGAGTGACTCCTGTTGGACATGGGGATTTGAAAACCTTCATGTTGTCTCCACTGGTGGAAGTGTTCAAAGCTCAGTGGCTCTAGGCGTTATTTCTCCACAGGGAACTTTAGGGAGAAAAACTCACAGAAATACACATCAGCATGTTTTTAACACAGTTTTCCTGCACAATTTTACACACTGTTCCTCCTGGGAAACCAAACAATAATATTTTAATGATTACATTTGTGGATCCACCATTAGTTAAAGTAATCGCTCTTGCCAGTTGGTGGACAGACCGGCAGCCGTGCAGAGCAGCAGACTGGCATGCAGGGCACTCTGAGGACAGCAGACGCTTTACCTCCCCTGGGTCAGTGATGAAGCACAGCAAAGACCGTGGGAGGCCATCTGACACATGGGTCACTCTGAGAGTCATTTGGTTCCTTTGTTTCACTTTTAAGCTTTTATTCTTCTTCAAAGACACTTTTCAAATGCCATGTTTTATTTTATTTTTATTTTTTGTTTGTTTTTAATCTTTAAAAATAAAAAATCTATCTCAGTTGAGGACAATAAACAATTGCCAAAGCAACTGAGTATACATTTTTTAACATTTTCCAAAGGTCTAAAGGTTGCCAAGCAGGTGCCATTGTGCATCGCGCAGCTGTTCTCTTGCCGTGCATTTATTATCATATTGACTTGTCACGTATGCTTGTGTACATTCTGTGGCTGACATACAAAATGACTAAGCTCATGCAGACAACAGTGTCTTGATGTAAAGGTCATACACCCCTCACTTTGTTTGACAATCAAGGCTTTAAGCTTGAGGTGATGAGAATATATTTTCTTGCTATAAGACATTCTAATTAAATATACAATCTAGTATATTTTTCATGTAGATATAATCTTTGTTAACTACACATATGACTAATTTAATGAATAGATAGGGCTGGGCGATTAATCGAATTTTAATCACAATAACGATCTGGGTTTTCAACGATCATAAAAATAAAATGGTGCAATTATTTTGCTCCTTCGCAGTTTACTGTTTCAGTTACAAATCAAACGCCACTGCGCTCTGCTGCAGACTCCTCCCAGAGTCCTAGCCGCTTTGGTTTAATTCAACTCCAGATACAAACACCTCTCAAGTTATGGGCTGGACACACAGGAGGCAACGTTGCTCCTTTTCTATAAATTTCTATGGAACTTGTGCAATGAGGCGATAATCGCTCCCCTCCTCCAGCCAAGCGACAGGCGACATTTGTGCATGTGAAATGTTGCGCTCGTCACGTAGTCGTACACACGGGGGCTTACGACGCGACAGAAGAAAACAGAAACATATTAAATTATTGTGAGTCGTGACTAAATAATCCACCAGCTCTCAGAGACAAAGAGATAACAAACGTTATAAACAAACAACTTTTTTTCTCGCCAAAGACCAGCGCTCAGTTAACACAGTGAACAGCCCGGGATTTAAGAAACTCATCAACACTTTGGACAAACGGTTTCACTGCCATCTCGTCACTATTTTAATCGCGTGTCTCTCCCTGTATGATGTGTCATGAGGGTGTTGTTAAGGATGTGGCTACAGTCCAATGTTTCGCCACCGCTACGGACTCGTGATCAAGCCGCACCATAGAACCGTGTGTGACGCAGATTTCAACGTGAAAACGAAATGTCTCCTGTCTAATTCTTTCCAGATCACACCAGGCAGAGCATAGCTGCTGGTCTGAGACAAACAATAGCTACTGGGACCTGGTGGAAAGAAACTAGTCTGTATTACCACAGACGACGCTTCGAAGAGAACTATCTCTGTACTAACAGCATCCTTAGCTGGATTGAACCTGTGAGATTCTGGCGGCATGTCATTATTAACAATTACTTTCTTTATTTTATGTGTGGTTGCATCTTTCTGCATCCTTTAACCAATGGTCTCGTCTTTGCTTAGGATGCTTAAAAGAGGTGCAGCCTTGATTGGAGCAGATGTGACATGTTTGTCAAGTGACCTACTTCTGTCCCTATTATGAATTAAAATTGTATGATGGAGACTGGGGCGACTAGTGAATGTTACATGTGGGGGTGGGGCCAAGTTAGTGAGTGGAGAGGAAAAATATACATTACAAGGATGTAAATGGGCATTTTTTTATGTATATCGTGTGCATATGGATAAACGTATAAATAATACATCCTGTTATAAAAAAAAGATGTTAATCTAGAGAAGAAGCACAAACACAATCAAGCAAACTGACCCACACACCACCCACCAAGCTTGAGTGCTAATGGCTCTTTAATTGGTTGAGTGTTTGCTGGGAGGTAGCTGTAGACAGATGTTATCTGGCCCTTCTAGCTGTAGGAGGTGGGAGTTGGGCTCTAATAATGGTCTGTGTAGAACCAGGACCAGGACCTAGGGTGGAGACACAGCCTGCTGATTTGGCCCCTTTTAGCCACTGAATTAGCGTGGGAAGAAAGTCGACTGAAGATTCATTTCTACATTCTGCACCAGACAGTATTCTGCCAGCATCAGCAAACTGCGTGGCCTCTTCTTGTGGTTACAGTGTTTTGCCCTCATGAGCAAACTTACGCTGAGTAGGATGCTCTTTTTGATAAATGGACAGTGACTCTACTCAAGAAAAGTTGTTTGTCTGTCTTGGCCCCTATTTTTGTTTCTCTTTCTTAGCGACCCCCCCTCTCTCTCCATCTTGCTTGCTCCCTCAGGCTCAGTGAGGCACAACTGTGTGTCGTGAAAGATCATATCCTCTTGACCTTGCTCCAGGAGCTCTGATATATTTAATCTCCCATCGATTTTCTATCCTCTGTCATTTTTTTTATTGCCCACTCCCTCTGTTCCATTGCCATTTTTTTTCCTCTCCACAAAATCATTTTCATCTCTCATCCCATACAAAGATACTAACACAATTTCTATTAGTTAGAAAAAATAAAAGAATGAGAAGAAAAAAGAAAGAAAGTAAAGGGATAGGACAAGATTGCATTTTCCATCAGAGTGAACTTTGAGAAAATGTCCACAAACAAATAGAAAATACAGGGATGCTGGAGAAGTAAAGATTAGAAAAAGTGTGAAAAGGAAAATCTATATACTTGCACACAAACACCCTCCCGATAATTTGTGTGTTTTAAGGAGACTTACAAAGCAGCCATTAACATTATCTGTACAATAACAGCAAAACTTCACTCTGAGGTCTCTTTAACACTTGTGTGCCACTACCTGTGAGATTACAGAAGAGACAAAGCTGGTGACTTTGTGGCCCTGATGCCCCTCCTAATGTGTTCCGACTGACACAATCTGTCCCATTAGCATCTGTGCTGTTGGAGGGCATGAGGTCAGCCTCAGTATGGTGTAATGGTCGGGATTCAGGGTTATTGATACGCAGGTAGCATAGTCACCATGTTTACTGTCCACAGAGGTAACTCCGCTCATGGCGACCCGATGCCCTGTTGCATCTGGGTCCTCTTTGTGTTTTTTGGAAAATACAACCTTAGCTGTCACTCAAACCCTTTCATCAACTCTTGTCGGTGTCTTGTCAGCATAACAAATGCCATCTCACAAGAGAACATTCTTAGACTATTTCCTGTCCAGTCCTTTTATCATTTTCTCTAATTTTGTCATGGACAAAGACACAAACCTATATCCCTGCAGTGAATGGCTCCCAGAGAGCTGTACCTTTTCCTGCTGGAAAACATGAATGAGTCGATGCTACTGGGGAGGGAAGCGGAGACTAGCAACAGCAAGAACAGACTGCCTATTGATTTGTCGGCTTCATTCAAAGCAGGGTTATGCAATATCTTCCTCTGTCTTTCTCACTATCAGAAGTAATTATGTTTTTAATTTACTATCAACAATATTTGGTATGTGTGTGTACATGCAAGTACTTATGTAATCAGATGACTTCTTCCTCCACCAGATATATTTATTGTTAATGCAATAGAGATTTGGACAGGTTTCTATAATAATGTTTCCTTTGAGAGTCAATTAATAGATGCTTATATAACTGTCTCCTATTGTTTTCTAAAAGGAAAGGTTATTTTTGTCCTCATTTCAGTGTTGTTTTCATGTTGTCTGGCATTTGTAATCCCCTCAATAGGCAGAATAGGGTCAGATAAGTGTCAGTCTGGGAAGAGTTTTACACTGTTGCCATTTACGTTTATACTGGTTTTACCAAACATTGTCCCTTTTTCTGTCTCTCTGTTTCTGATGGTGTGTCCCACCATAAAATTTTCTTTTCTACTTTCCAGTCTTTTCCCTTGTCTCCCTGTATTGTTGCTCCTCCAAGCATCACTAAGCAGCATTGTGAATACCAGTTCAAATAAACAGAGACAAGCATTGGAGAAAAGAGAGGGATTTTTTTTTATATATATATTTTTGCAGTTCATGTTAAACTAAAAGAGAAGGAATGTTTTGACTGCAGGCTACATCCAAGTGCCAAGAGAGAAGCATATTCAGGTGTCAGAGACAATCTTGTAATATCTCAGTGCTGAGAAAAGAGATGGACATACTATTTGTGCATTTTGCTTTACTTTCTTCTACAGGTACCACAAGTGCAGCATAATAAGGAAAGTTCACAGCTGATGTCTTACTTGCCGCCTGTCAGCAGTGTAGCTTCATGTGTGTTCATAAAAAAAAGTAAAAAAGATAAGATCATCTCCATAGCTATGCTGAGTCTTACAAGCTTCATCAATTTTGTTCTATAACCTTCAATATGAGAACATTTCTAACAATGGAAAAGTTTGTTAAGCTGCATGTGTTTGTTCTTAGAAATACTGTGAGATAAATAAGTTCTATATACAGCAGGATGAAAAGTATACACTTTGTCTGAAGTAGGGTGTTCAAAGAGGCGACTGAGGTGAAATGCTCGTAATATGTGTTCTTAAGTTTCTACTGTGGGAATCCTTTTTGTGAAGGGTCCAAACCAGAGGGTTGGGCGAGTCTCTAAAAGAATGGAAAGCATTTGGTCAGTTGCCCACCTCCAACATAGCAAAATATTAGTTGAATATGAGATGTCATTTGGTCTTTATATATCCTTACATACAACATAAATCCTTTGTCAAATGTCTTTGGATGTTTTTTCATTGTCAGCTATGAAATACTGACATTGCTTCACTCCTGACTCGGTTTACAGATTCCCAACCCTCTGAAATACAACTAGACAACCTACTCTGACTTGAATGTATTGGTGCATGTATCTTTTGGTAAGCCTTAGCTGGACTAATCAGGTCGATATTCTGGAAATCTAAATCACAAGCTGCATCAATCTGGTTCAAAGAGACTTAACCATTTATTTGGATAAGTTGACATGTTTAATATCATACTCTTGACCCAGACATAAACTTGGTCTTAATTATTTGTTTTTCATTTTTATGTGATTTAGTTTTGCTCCTGTGTCTCTAATTTTGTCCTCCAAACTGTAAAATGAAAAATAATCTTATTTATTTATTTTTATTTTTTAGTATTGTAGCAAAGTAAGCTTTAGCTCAACCTCATATCATTAGCGGGAATTTCTATCAAGATGCATTGATCACTGCAGTTGCTCCTCATTAAGGAATGTTAGAAGTTTGCTAGCCGGAAGAATGCATTCAGCTCTTGTAATTATTTTATTGTGACTTGCACTGAGTTTACAAGTCATTCACACTCGCAAAAGATAATAGACAACTGTTTCCTTCTTATAACAAGATAGAATTCTTGCTTTAATTGATGACGTGTCATTATTTTCCTTTTGGCTATTGAGCTGAATTTTTAAGTTGGTTCCTACATTGTTGACAACTATGTATGTTGAAGTTAATGGACTGAGGTATTAAGATAAAGCTCATAAAAAGCTTTAAACTCAAGCAAACCTTTTACTAAAGTTTTTAGATATTTTGTAAGTGTTTAAAAAACAGAAATGCACCGTGGAATAGATTTTACCTCAAAATAAAGAAATATAGAGGCTTCAAAATATTTCAAAATCTAGTCTGTATTGTATTTAGTCTTTGTACTGAAAGCCACTATGGTAATTTCCCTACATGGATCACTTTCAGTGTATCTGGTCTATGGCCCTATCTAACCTTGTCCATCTCATGAGAGCAAGCCGGGGACGTGATGGGAAACTTGACCTCATGTATTTCATGGTTGACTGGAAAAAACCTGAGTTTACCTGTCCCTGCGGAGAAGGAAAGGATTGTAAAGTGCAGGCCATGACAATCTATTCCCTCTGTGCTCATGGTTGGCCTCTCGTGGACAACCTGTTCCACAGCTGACATTTACCCACAACTCACTCAGCTCTCAGGCAGACGAAAACTAAAGTCAGCAGGTGCATGAGGAAAGATTCAGTAAAAAAAAAAAAGTTTAACCCAATAACTGCACATGCAGTATTTTCCACTAGAAATTTAACTCTCTGCTCTCATTACACGATTGCAAGCGAAAAAATGCTGGAGTGTCATTGTGAGGAATATTGATCAAAGATCATCGGTTTAAACATTAAGACACCGTCTTATTTATATCTTTTTTCCATATTAGTTGCAAAATGTAATGACTAACTAAATTTGAACCCATTTTTAAAGAAGATAAATTTTCTTATGTGTCTTTGTACTTTTCCCTCACTTTGTAACTCTAAAACTCATATTGGTCTGACTGAGTAGTTTCTCCTGATTGCAAAATGGACCTTTTTCATCAAAAGTGGCCAATCTTTGTTTATTAGACTAGTTTTCTGGTTACTTTAAGCCATCCCGTGACCCAAAACCTTAGCAATGTTTGATTGCCGCCCAACCATATCTACTCTCAATCAGTAGATATTGAGTGCTCCAGTTTTTGAACACCCACTTTGTTTAAGCAAAGCCTACTCCTTTTCTGATCAAATATTTCAGTTTTGAGGAATCCTCAGAGAACTACATACCTTGTGTATTTATTTACTTTAGTTCATGTCTTTCTTGTTTTATTTGCTAACAGAAATGCTAAATTACTTAAGTTCATATTTTCTAGATGAGTCAAATAAGTTGTATTGCCTTTAATGCTTGTCCGTAGGCCTGTCGCAATAAGCAATAAGTCAATTAATTGCACAGTAAGAAAAAATGAAGGCGTTAAGTTTGTAGGCCACGATAATTTTCATTACTTTATTTATTTATTTTTTTTCCTATCTTACTTTACCATAAACTGTGTATGACAACAGGTTTGACTATAGAGTATCTCGACTGAACGTTCTTGTTTCTTGCGGAGTGATCTCTCTAGTCTAGTGTCATACTTGACAGCAGCATGTTGCAGCACGAGACCGTGGTGAAGCACCTGTCGAGCCGATATGCCGCATTTATTTTACAAGGCTGCCAACTCTCACGCATCGGCCGTGAGACTCGCGCATTTAAGCGGAACTCGCGCTACACCTCCAATTCTCACGCTGAATCCTGTAAATAAGTCGAATGGAGAAAAATAGCTGCGAGCACTTTCTTATTGCATCACTGCTCCACACATGTAGGCAGAACACGCACATGTAGCCTACAACGTCAGTACAAAGCCCCCACTTCCGTGTCTACCGTAATAACCCCCGTAATGCGCAGGCACATTACACAAATAGAGTCAGCCTATATACTACCGTATATGACAAAATACACATCAAGAGCAATGTCGGCTAATCAAGAGGTTCGGGAGGATTCCCAGTGGGTCGTATTACTTTTGGGCCGGTGTCCCGGCATATGTGAAAAAGCGCAGCGTCTCGATGCAGCAGCGCGGTTCACTGCTAACAGATCAGTCTGACATACAGTGATGAGGGGAGATTTTTCAGCTTCACAAATGATGCGCAGTATATTTTTTTTCTAGTTTTTTATTAATACAATGGTACTAAAAAGCCAACAATCCTTTGGCCAATAGCCAGTACGTCTTTTACGCTGCGCTGAGACAACACTCCCTCATTCACAGCCAGATGTAGTGTATGGGCTATGCACTGTATTCCTTTCATTGCGCTTTCTTCTATGGCTTTTGTCATGTTTCTTTCATTGTCACTGACTATGGCATGCACTATAGATTGGTCAATATGTGAGGTGGCAAACATTTTAGCAAATGCTTAGGAAATGGCTGCTGCTGTATGTGACCCTCGAAACTCTTGTGAATGGAGCAGAATCTTTTGCAACTGGAAATCAGCTGCGATCCATTGTGCGGTTCGACTGAGCATACTGGTGTCTGAGCTCCATATGTCTGTTGTGAAACTGATTGCTGAAATATCAGCAGCTATAAGCGCTAGGCCTGTCACGATAACAAATTTTGCTATGCGGTAAATTTTCTTAGAAATGATCTTGATAAGCGATAATATTGCGCAAAGCGATAATGTCATTTTGAGACCATTTTCAACTAATATAATGATAATGCAATAATAATGCAAGAACACCCTTTTAAAGATCAATAAGCTTTCATTTCTAAAGAACATTTTACACTGGAACTGGAAGAAATTTTAAATAACAAAACAAAAACAATAAACAGAACGGACTCTCAGTCTCATTAACAATGAATGAAAACCAAACACAACCAAAAACAATAAGTATGGTGGATAATAAAGTCTTTGTTCGGTAAACAAAATTGCCCTTCAAAAAATATTTTCAGGTGATAAATTAAACCAGATGTGGAGAAATTCTTTGCAGATGCATCTCTTCTTCAAATTTCATAATTACACGTTTTGCAAATTGCTATCCGTGGGTCTTTTTCAGATACACTGAAATACGTCCACGTTGCACACATGTTGGCCCTTCCAGAAAACACTATGTTGGCCACATTTTTGCTTGTGTCATCACAACATCCTGTTTCGGTGACAAAAATATGTAGGCCGAAAAACGAAAATGCACTATTAAGTGATTTTCGGCCAAAACTTTTCATCAGACGAATATTTGGTGCATCTCTGTGGAAATAGAACTCGTGGAGAACTGTTTTCTTTTACCCAGATTGTATTAGAGTATGTTTAACACTGCCTTAGTTGAGATTTCATAACACTAGTTACACATTTTCTTTACAAATGTTTGGTTGTTTGTTTTTTTTTGTTGGAAAACAACTGTGAATTTCCCACAAGCTGACGTTGCAAAACATCCAGATATGACTACTACTACTACAAATAATAATAAAAATAATAATAAAACTTCTAAAAATTCTAAAAAGTGGACATGGGTTATGCGACTGAGCCTACTGGCAAATGATCAGCATGTGGCAATTTTTAATAAAACAAACAGAAAACCCCTTGTCTCCATTTATTAACATATTAATAGGATTTGGGCAGTTGGTAGCGCCAATTACAGATTTTTTTTATTTGCTAATGGCTTCTAGTGGTAGGCAAAACAAAACATGAAACAGCAAACTGCTAATGATGACAACAACTTGAATTTGCTTTACTTAAATACACTACCTTAAATAATCATAACCAGACCTGGCATAGTCAGGTCTGACATATTTTGAACAAAAGATGCAAGTATACATGCGAGATTAGCAACACCAGCCTAAATTGTGTTGTGACTTATGTTTCTAGTGTTTAATTAACAAAAAAAAAGAAATAATTCTTGTTATTATAAAGCAGTCTGGATCAGCAGGTCTGCTATCTGGCATAAGAGATGGCTTTAGAAGCTGCAACACAAAAGGTATGAATCTCAACCTGACAAATTTCTGCTGCTGTACTCAAGCTTCTAGAAACGCACACATGCATGGGTTCAACCACACACATTGGCAGGCTGCCAAACTGCTTGGTTCTGACCTTGTTTTCCACCTCACAGCTGCTGCCAAATTTAAGTCTGTCCTTTTGTTTTTGTATCACACTGACACAGAGAGCTAGCAGCCAATCAGAATATATTATTTCTCAACCTCAGGTGTCTGTGTGGGTAGCATCCACGAGGGAATATTTCAGAAGACACAGCAAATAATCACAAATGGGCTAGCTTTGTCCCACAGTCAACAGCTTTCACGTGGCCTAGTTTGAAGTCATCAGTGGTTTATCAAAGTCAAAACACCCCCACCCACGCACTCTGGTCCTTTAAACGTAGCTGCTAGCTAAACTTCCAAGACTCCAAGCAATCCTTTTTTCCTAAATCCAACCCTGAAAGAGAAATTCTTGGTTTTAACTCTGTTGGTGTTGACTGAGAAAATGGTGAATGCCAGCAAAGAGAGAGGGAAATGAAAGCCAGCTGGATTCAAGAGTGAACTCAATGACCTCCATATGGACACTCAAACAAATCCAAATGGATGGAATCTGGCCGAACAGGCAAGCGTTGTCAAAGAGCTTAGTTTTATCTTTAAATAAAGA
This sequence comes from Rhadinocentrus ornatus, assembly GCA_037177495.1. Classification (NCBI taxonomy): domain Eukaryota; kingdom Metazoa; phylum Chordata; class Actinopteri; order Atheriniformes; family Melanotaeniidae; genus Rhadinocentrus; species Rhadinocentrus ornatus. Next base: position 10,638,986 of record JBAMHW010000017.1, read on the forward strand.
GAGAATTGACATTTCCTGATAGGAGTTTATCTTTGTCAAAAGTAAAGGCTACAAAAAAAAAAAAAAAAACAATAAAGAAGGGAAGAGGAGCTGAAGTCCGTCCAATAATGTGACAATACTGGGATAAAAAAAAAAATCTGTTTTCGAAAGTGAAAGAGAAGCCAAACCAGCCACAGTCACATAACACCAATGAATGATGAGTCTTACGAAGTAAACCTACACAGTGTGTGTGCAAGTGACAATACCACTCTAAGCATTGATATCTCATATATCAATGATTACATTGGAGCACTGAGTTGTGAATGGTTTCTCATGCCCCTGTTGACAACTATGAATTCTAGCAAGCAGCCTATGCTGGAATTTAATAAATGGCAATTACTTATGATGAAATGACTGCAACAAAAAGAAGTTGGAAGATGTTGGAAACACAATAAAAACCTTTTTCTATTAAAGTAATGCCATTCAGTCATTCACACATTGGTCACTTTTCTGTTAAGGTTTCTCACTATTCAATTGAAAGTTTCTGTGAAAGTGACAGGAGGAACCACAGGGACCTTAAGATATTTGCGTTTTAGATGAGATTGGACAGTGCACAAAGTATCTTCTTTTTTTTTTCTTTTATTTTACTTTATCTAACCAGGAAAAAAACTAATGAGTTTTAACATTAATTTTTCAAGAGTGCCCCAACAAGAAAGGCAATAACTCAAGACAGCAGTGCTAAACACATCAATACTTAAATCATATATGTCAAACTCAGGGCCCACGGGCCACATCCAGCGTGATCATATCTAATCACTATTAGAGCTGGCCCGCTGATAAGAGCGCACGCACCACTATCATACAATTCCCACAATGCACTGCCTGCGCGTTAGTGCATCACAGCTGCGAGCGCATACCTCGCTCGTTCTCTAGCAGCCTCACTGAGCCGCTCACCTTTGTCAACAACGCCTCTCCTCAAAAAATGCCTAAATGAAAAGCGGACTTTGAAAGTAGAGAATATGTTTGTGGATGTAAAGGACAAAGCTGAGTGCGCCCCCCCAATATAAAGGTTGGGGAAACACTGGTTTTCATTAAGTTTATGAAAGCAGGTTCCTGGTTTGTTGAAAGTGAAAAATCACAATGAAGCGAAATTTAGCACAGTTTACGTAAATCCTAGTGTTGTCTTTTAGGCCATATTGCCCGGCCCTAGTTCGAGCAAGCTTGTGAAGCTTATTTAAGATTGTTAACGTTTATTTTAGACTACTGTACTGGTGCACAGCTGTTAAAAAAATAATTCAGTCCATTTGTTTTTGTTGTTTTTTTAACTAGGAAGGAAATTTTTGAGTCAAGTCAGATGTTGCCGTGCACAAAAGAAAGATCTCAGTCTTCTTCACACAATAAGACATAATTTTTGGGGGGTAATTCAGTGCTGGTTTTCTGCATCAGATCAGTATCAGCTGATACTAAATCTCAGATATCGGGTATCAGAAGAGAAAAAAAGGGATTGGTGCATCCCTAAATTACAGTACATGAAATCAAGCTGAAAGAAAAGTTTGAATGGTGCTGTTATTAATATGATGCCACAGCTTGTTAAACTCCTCTGAACAGCTGATCACGTGTCAAATTAACAGTGGGTTAATCTGTTACACCTTTTTTTTACACCAAAATAATGTGATTATACAGGTTATTTAAAAGCCAGTATGCCCACTTTAACAAGCCAATTAAAGTCTTGCCTCCTGCATGTAGTTGTGTTTATCATTGGTGCTCTGAACACTACAGATCCAGAGTACCTTTATTTCCCAGTGAACTGCAGAGTGACTAGATGACATAAAGAGACGGCATTGACACTTTTCTCATAAAGCTGTGTTTCAAATGATCCTAACTTTAGGCTAGTTGGTAAAAAGGCTAGTTTCCCTCTTTTCGACTGAACCACGGACATCTACCATACTCAAAACGTGTATGTAAGGTAACAATTACAGCTCTGTTACATTGTACATAGACTTAATAAAGAGTCAAAATTAAAAGTTATGGGTTCAACTGTGCAGACTACAATAGTGGCTCTTTTAAACATTCATTTTACCAACTAGAATTACACTCAATTTTCTATTTATACAATGTCACAGACTACAGCCTGGATTAGGTTTTATTTAAAAGATACAAACAAATTACCAAACAAAATCGAAAGATTGTCACCTAAAGGACTATTACATAGTTCTGATAAAACAAGTTTTCCTTTAATGTGCAAATTCATTTTAATCCATAGACATATATACATACATAATATATATATCTGCATCCATCCATCCATCCATCCATCCATCCATCCATCCATCCATCCATCCATCCATCCATCCATCCATCCATCCATCCATACATACATACATACATACATACATACATACATACATACATACACACAATTACAATCATTACGTTCAAATTTTCCACGATATATATTCTGAAAAAACAATGGGTCATGAATAGACAGGAAAGGCTTTATGAAAAGAGACTATTGCTATGGTACTTTAACAAATAAAGAGGAGGGACTACGGTACAGCCAGACAGCTTGGCTTCTGTGATACTAAGCTAACTCAGTTAGCTGCCGACAGCTAGCTGGAGTGAATGCTAGCTACTACACTGACTAGCGTGCCTAAGCTAACTTTAGCAGCAGCAATCTCAGTGACAGAGGGCGGACAGATAGTAACGTTGTATTGAACAAAACACCCCGGCTAACAACCGTTATATGGTTTACAAAATCCCAAACCCAGTCAAACAACCAAGTTCGAGCGACTGTTTGCTCACACTGCTGACACAATGAACCAAGCCAAAAGGCTGGAAATTTACTTGCTAACCATTTTGCGCCACAGGACCAGGTCAAGCAGCGCAGTGAATCGGGCAAGGCTGCCGAGAACACAAGCGAGCGAGGCGGGCTGCCCTCCGCCTTTTCGTGTTGGAAACCAGACTACACAACAGGCATATCCTAGATCATATCCGTTTTTTCGCAAGTGTGTTTGTAAATACTGCGAGTTTACAATTAAATTGGCTTTCTTATAAGTGCATTTTCTTACCTGTTACGGTGAATTGTGATAAATCGTGTCCTCCTCTGCAGCTCTCTTCCCCCTCCTAGCTCCAAAATGGCGCCAACATGCATAGATTCAGTGCCCATGGGTACAAACTATTGGCGAGTGCGCAGCGCCACCTATAGGAGCTCACGTAGGTCTGCTGGGTCATTCAAGTGATGTTCGTAACATCTTCTAACTTTGTGTAAGTTTCGACAAAACCCAAATATAGACGACTGAATATGCAATCATAACGTAGATGGACTGTAGTAATGTGTTTTGATGATTTTATTTATGAAAATTATTTAAAAATTGAAAATATTCGCACGAAAAACAAAAACTACTAGGAAGAAGAACAGAGAGCTTAAATTTTGTGGTTTTATTCTTATGCAAACGATATTTACTCGCCCAGTTCTGCTCAGAATGCGTATTACAGATAATTCAATTATATAATACTGTAACAGTTTAGTATATCAACTTGTTATTTTTAAACCGAACAGTACAGATAAATGTTGTAAATAGAAATGCCAGTATTCCTATGGTACGCCAACGCACCAAAACCCAAACAAGCGTCTTTTTCTTTAAAAAAAAAATTATATATATATATATATATATATACCTGTGGCTCCGACAGATATCTGGAGAAACATCAGACATCTTCATATTCACACACACACACACACACATATATGTATAGAT
>JBAMHW010000017.1:10642822-10659863 GCA_037177495.1 Rhadinocentrus ornatus
TCTAGTCTAGTGTCATACTTGACAGCAGCATGTTGCAGCACGAGACCGTGGTGAAGCACCTGTGCGAGCCGGTATGCTGCATTTCTTTTACAGGGCTGCCAACTCTCACGCATCGGCCGTGAGACTTGTGCATTTGAGTGGCTTCTCGTGCTCTCGTGCTCTCGCGCTCTCACGCTGAATCATGTAAATAAGTCAAAAGGAGAAAAATAGCTGCGGACACTTTCTCATTTATTGTATCGCTGCTCCCCACATGTAGGCAGAACACACACACATGTAGCCTACAACGTCAGTACAAAGCCCCCACTTCCTAGTCTACCATAATAACCCCCATAATGCGCAGGCACATTATACAAAAAGAGTCAGCCTATATACTACAATATATGACAAAATACACATCAAGAGCAATGTCGGCTAATCGAGAGGTTCGTGAGGATTCCCAGTGGGCCGCATTATTTTTGGGCCGGTGTCCCGGCATATGTGGAAAAGCGCAGCGTCGCGATGCAGCAACGTGGTTCACTCACTGCTCATAGATCAGTCTGACACGCAGTGATGAGGGGAGATATTTCAGCTTCACAAACAGTGCGCAGTATATTTTTCCTAGTCTTTTATTAATACAATGGTACTAACTGGCAGTTTTGCCGGTTTTTCCTGTCTGAGCCCCATGTTTAATATTTTTTTAAATATCTTTTTTGAAGGGAAATTTTGTTTTTACAGAACAAAGACTTTATTATCCATCATACTTATTGTTTTTGGTTGTGTTTGGTTTTCATTCGTTGCTAAGGAGACCTGAGAGTCTATTCTATTTATTGTTTTTGTTTTGTTATTTAAAACTTCTTCCAGTTCCAGTGTAAAATGTTCTTTAGAATTGAAAATTTATTGATCTTTTAAAGGGTTAAATAGTTGCATTATTATGGCATCATCATTATATTAGTTGAAATGGTCTCAAAATGACAACATTATCACTTTGCTCAATATTATATTATTATTATTTAGATCATTTCTGGGAAAATTTATCGCACAGCAAAATTTGTTGTCGTGACAGGCCTACTTGTCCACTCAATGAAGCCGATTATTATCGTGATTATAGATGTACTGTACACTTGAGCTAAATGAATTTTGGTCATCCATTGAATGGACTCTTTTGGAGTTAAGACTTGATTTAAATGTTTCAGTTATGGTATAGTTTGAGGCTAGTTAGCTCTTGTGATCAAATTTAGGTTATGGAGTTAGTTAATACATGAAGTCAATGAGTGTCCTCACAGAGACGGAAGTTTGAATGTGTGTGCTTGTGTGCTGTCAGTGTTCATTTTCTTATGGACATCTTTTACCATGTTATTCTGAGGTTCTGACCCTATCTTCTCTCTGCTTCTCTCCTAGGTGAGTACTAGAATCCTGGCTCCATGCATCATGGTCACGAGAAGCACGGTCGTCACAGTATGCACTCTTTTTTTTTGTGTGTGTGTCCTTTTCCTGGATGCACATGGAAAATTTATTGTGATATTCTAGGGCATCTACACTTAGCTTCCCTGAGTAATGGCTGATTATAGTCGCGGACGCCACCATAGATAATCATTAGCTATATGCACTGTGTACTTGCATTGCTCAAGATTTAGAGTGCTGTCCGTGGTGCTGAAAACAAATCTATTGCTGCCAATACATTTGTGCTCAATTGTGTAATATGTCTATTCTGTGTGCAAGAATCTGTGGAAGCATGTGGCAGTGTGTACCCATCCATTTTTACTGCATTGAAGTGTGTGTATGTGTGTGTGAGTAGCTCCATTATCTTTGCGTCTGAACAGTTTTCCCGTCCCATGCATCATCCACCCCCGTCTGTCTCCATGTCAGGCCTGATAACAGCTCCTATTGCCCACAGAGATGACTAATCAATAACACACAACCATGGGAACAACAGCTTGCTGTCCGCACATGCACACAAAGCGGAAGTATTGGCACACTGTCCGCAAACATTGCATTGAGTGCTGTAGGCTGACAAAGAATCTGTTGTTAGAGATTCCGCAACATCCCCATATCTCCACCATGCCATCACATAAGAAAGAAAACGTAGAAATGCATGTGCACACACAAATACAAACATACTCACACACAGCTATCTGCCAACAGACCTACAGTCAGTCATGCTTTATCAGCCTGACAGTATCACTGTGTGGTCTTAAGACGTTTCTTCTCACAAAAAACTTCAGTTTCTTTCTCCTTATATCCTGCTCAACATTTCTTGTGTAACCTTCTTATCTATTCATGTTCTGCACTTTAATACTCTCCTAGTACAAGGTTTGTCGACTTCTATGACTTCTGTGGAAGCTAAATCAGCGCCTCAGCTGAGTGAATCTGCTTACTGATTTCACTTGATTTAATGCCCCTCACCTTCAATCAGTATCTCAGTCAGCCTCAGCGGAATAGCCGAGGACAGATGACAATAAATGCAAAACAACCCTTAGAAGGTACTGACATAGCACTTTACCTTCTCCTCTATTCTTTTTTAGTCTATTTTCCTTCTCATCCTAGGGAGGTGTAATTCCCAAAGACATACTGGCCTGTAGAAAAGCTTGTCTGCTGCCCTGGCTCCCCCTGAGGTGCCATTCTGACCCAATAACTCCTTCATTCCTCTCATGCTTCATTCACTCTTCTCTCTGCTCCTTTCCCTCCCTCTCATCCTCCTCTCACTCTCTCTCTGTCACTTGCTCTCCCTCCCTCCGGTGGCCGGAATGCTGTAATTGAGTTTTTTATTCAAGTCAATTAAAAGTGCTGGCCCAGTCTGAGACTAAACAAGTCTGCAGAGCTTCTTTTTTTTACCTCAGGCTGCCTCATTTTTTATTCACCCCACTCTTTATATCACTCAGTTGCTAAGAAAGCATGGGGTGTGTACTTTCATTTCACATGTGTCATTAAACTGTTTTGACATTGTTTACAATGTAATTTATCTTTCTGTATGACGCCTCCCCTTCCCCCAAAAGAAATCCTATTTAAATGGTAATTCAAACTTCCATTAAGTTGGGGCTTTGTGAATGCCATACAGAAGTTGCTCTATTCCTCCCTTCTGCCTCAGCAACCATCTGAGGCTTGATTGTTTACTCCCAAAAAGCCTAATATTCATCAAACTGAAACACCAGCTATGCTGTCTACAGTCCATAATGCTTTCTTATCCCCACTTAGCATCATATCTTGTAAGCCACTGTAGTGATGAACGAAAGTTCTGAGTTCATAGGAATCTTCTGAGAAGATAGAGCATCATGGCTAGGAGTCATTTGCAAATGCATAATAACTTTGTAATCAAAAAGGTTCTTCAGGGTTTAAAGAAGATAGTCCACTTCTGATACTCACCCGTGTTTTGCGTAGAAATTCATATGTAGATGTTGACACAAACTGTGCTACAAATCATGACTAAAATGTTTTCTCTCCTCGCTTACTGAATTATTATTCATTTGGTGCAATGTAGATACATAGTGAAAGTGAAGGTGATGCTTTTCATATGCAAATGAGAAATGAAATGTGAGATTTGCAGCATTCATTAAAGGAAAGGCGGGAGATTTATGGTGGCTGTGGGGCTAATTTCTTTAAATGCTTTAATCAGCAAACCGTTTGAAAGGCACATTTCTGAAAAGGAAGTTCGCACGCGCGCACACACACACGTTTGTATTTATTTTGCAGGTAGATGGTACTGTATGTCTCTGATTTAAAAACTTTTTTGCTACGTAGTTTTCACTGAGTAAACAAATTTATCATCAACACTTCAGCATTACTTTTTTTCATGAGAAATGGCCATTAGAGTTATTAAATCATAGTTAAATTTAAGTCGAGACCTGCCCATTTAAAACCAAAAGTCCTTTTTTTTTCTCTTTAACCTTTAAGGATAGAAAATGCAGCTTGAAACTAGCCTTTTTCCTCCTGAAGCATTTTTGTTGACATTCAAGCCGTGAAATTCCCAAACCACCAATCTTCTGAGAAGCTTCCTTAAAATGAACAACAGTTGGGATTTAGTGGAATTTTAGATCACTTTAGATCAGTGTTGCATGTTTTAAAACTTTTTTAGAGAGTATAAACACGATGGATCTGGCATGTCAGCTGACACAATGTAACCTGTGAGTGGTGAATCAGGTCTGGTGCTATTTCTGAAGTCAAGATTTTGTCACAGAATGAGAAAAATACTTGTCTCTGACATTTCAAGACTTGTTGGGGCCTTAATCTGTTGCATATGTGAAGAACCAATTGTAAAGGGACTTTGTATTTATTTGTAATCAGTATTTCTAACATTACATTAAAACAAGACTTTAGTGACATGTGTGGTGCTGTGGGAAATGTAATCACCTGTAACCACTTAACTGCTCCAATCCAGTAATGCAAACATTAATGGGTGATTCACAGAAGCAAAACAAGCTAACCTTGAGGTGTAAACATGTACACATGCTGTGTTAATAGACCTTTCATTGTTTATAGGAAGTTTGCAAGGGAGCAGAGCAAGTGCTGAGGGAAAGATGATTAATGTTGGCTGTAAGCTGCAGAGGCGTATGTACAGCATGTATTTAGTCTATACCTGCATAGATACTGACTTCCAGAGATTCAGCTGTAAGAAATGGGGAAAATAAGTAGTTTACACTAAATAGGATAGATGTAAATAAATTATTTTAATTTAAGAAAACACATTTCTGTTTGGTTCTAAATCTAACCGTTCACAGCTTAGAAAAGTTAATATAATTTAAATCTTGTATCAAAGCAATGTTGATTTAAGCATCATTTAAAAGTCAGATTGCAATATATTTTCAGTGACTGGAAGATTAAAATCTCTGTTAATAAAACACCAAACTATGTTTTTACTTGTTATCACACATATTGGCACCACACAATTTCATTCTGATGTACCTTTATGTATGTTTTCGAGCTAATCATTTGTAAGATGGTACTTTTCAGCATCTAAATTAGCTTTTTATTAGAACCCCTAAACAGGTTACAGCAACGGAGGTTTGTACATTACCTCCTATTAACTGTTAAATATTTATTATTTATTATTTACATTTACTCATTGTAATTTTTCAGGAAGAGGAGACTTAATAATGAAAATGTAAATGGTGGCATTCATGCCTCTTACAAACAGGAATATTTCTGAAGAAAGTTAAATGGATGTGTTTTTATAAGGTTTTAGGGACCCTGACATACCAGACCAATGATGCCATGAAGGGCTTCTGCTTTAGCACTTTGTGATATATATAAATGCCTGGTAGCTTGCTTCATCAAAACTAAAAGTGATACATAAAAGACTAGGATTTTAAAGGCCAAGCCAAAGTCAGCTAATGTTAAATCCTAACATTATTATTTTATCCTATAAGCTGTTTATCTGCCCTGAATTAGCACAGAAGTGGAGCACTATCAGTAGTTGACATTTAAAGTTCTTGCTGTATAACATCCTTTAGCTGATCACAACTTTTATTCGTGACATTTCCAGAGTGAATTTTTCCGGAGCTTCATGAGACGCTAGGTGTTCTTTGTGTCGTTGTGTATTCTGCATCATGCATACCTGCCAACTCAGAAGGTTTGAAAAAGGTGACGAACAAAACTCCTTTAGGGGGTCTGTGGTCATCCCGCACAGAGGCATTTTTGGATTTTAACATTTAAATTAAACATTCTGGTGTACTCTGAGAGAAAAATAAAGGAGAAATGAGAACATATGCTTTAGATGAAAAAGCACATGTATTAGGAGCATGTGCTAAGAAATTTGGAAATCCTCGCTTTGTCAATCTCTTTAAAATAATGACAGTAGGAAACTGCGTTTAACTCCCCTCACCTCGTTATTGACCTCGATTTATAACCAGATTCAGCTCTATATGCACCTCAGCCCCGAATTAAACTGCGCAAAATAAATAAAATCTTCCTCCTTAAGCTCTCTCATACTGGAAAAGAATTGTCTAATTATTGAGTTGGCCATGTTTCCTTTTCATAAAAATAAATGTTTGTTAGGGCTAACCGCAAATGCATCTGGCCCTGTTAGAGTGGGTATTACAATGACTCAATAAAGCTGACTCTGGTGAGTGTTTTCATGTTATGTGAAGTGATATCAGATAACAACATGGAAGCAGTGAAGATATCCCTCCCAAAATAATTTACTTTCTGAATGATATTGCTGACTTTAAACCGAAATTCACTGATGTTAGCCATCATAAATGACATCATAAATTTAAACCATGTTGGAAAAGGTGACGTTAGAGAAATGGATCACAGCTAGATACACATTAAGTTAGACAGCAGATTAACCGCACACCCACCCACCCACCCACCGAAAACCCTTCTCCCAAAACTGTTTGGATCTATATGAATGCCATATGTGGATTCAAAAACGTTGATTTTCTACACAAAATTGACAGGTTTGCAGGTAGGATTAGGATAATTTGATCCATCCTGCATCTGTGCATCAGTATTGCATAAGAATAAAGTGTTTCTGGCCCCCCACCTTTCTGTTTTTACATCTCTGTTTCCATGGTTACTCAAGACAGTAAAAGGCAGGTACACATTACATACACACTTTTAGCCTCTCTACTATTTGGATTTAACAGAAAGAGGTACCAAGCTTGGTTTTATTAACTGGTTGTAATCAGATTAAATGATATAAAGGTAGGGCTGCCTGTGAAGTTCTGATTTATATGCATTTTGTTTGTCCAGAAAAAATCACGACCCATTCTGGTTGCTTTTGTTTTCCACCTAGTAATTCTGTATGTCATGATGATAAAAACTGCATGCACTAGAAGTTTAGCAACACATTAGGTCAGTAAAATCACTTTGTGTTTTCAGGGCTTTTGCAAAGTATTAGCAGAACAGTTACTGGAAAAAACAGACAAGATATGCAGGCTGGTTTCTCCACTAGATCAAAAGGAAAACAGAGCCTGTTTTTTGTATTATTATTTCTAAGTATTCTACGGTGAAAAGCACACACTTAAAAGTGAATTGTTGGTATGTCCAACTCTAAGTCAGCATGTTGTAGCAAAACACAGTAGTCAACGAGTAAATGCATATGACCAGTGTGGAAGGAAATTTTCATGTTGTTTGCTTATCTAAAAGTAGCAGTACTCCACTCTGCTACATGCAAAATGGCTGATACTAGAAATGCTGCTCTAACAAAACTTAAGTATATATTTAGATAATCCTTACTCATACATTAATGAAAAAGCTGAGTTTTGCTGTTTTAGTTGGTTATAGTGAGCTCATTATGATTTAATTTGCATAAATTTGCAGTTAATTTATTCACTAACTAATCTGATGATTAATTTTTTTTCACTAATCAGTTGTGATGCTTGTAAAAGTTTTGAAAATGGAAACATATTCCATCATTAATCCTTCTGATAATTAAGATAATAGCTGCTAATTTTCTGTTTTATTAACTAATTTATCAGATTTGGTTTCTGTTCATTTGTTCACCTGGTCTGATAGTTCATTCACCTCACCTGTGTCTAGTTAGTGTGTATTTATAGTCCATTGGTTTCAATTCCTCCTTGCCGGTTCAATGCTTTCTCTTGCTTCTGTATGTTTCTGTTAGATTTAGTCCATGCCATGTCACAGTTTTACCTCCAGAGTATTTTTGTCTTGTAAGTTAGTTTTTTGTTATCAGAGACTTTAACTGCATCGGTCTACCTCCTGCCTCATCTGCCTGCACTTGGGTCCTCACCTCCACGGCTCCTGACACTTGCTTTATAGTTCACTGTATATTGTTTGTGCATAATTCTTAATTAGTACAGCAACCAATAATTAAAGCTGTTAGATTAATGTAGTAAATAAAAAGAAAATGGGTAGCAGCTCGTATAAAATGAAAATATTAAATATTTTAAAATAAGAATTATTTTTTTATTTTAGTTTTTACTTAAAACTACATAGTGGAGTACATTAGAAGGGTGAGAAGTCTGAGAAATGTTTTTGAGAGTTGAATACCATCAGATCTTCTCCCCCGACATTTCAAAAAGCTTTCCTTGTATTCCTTTTCTCCCACAGTTGTTGTTGTTATCTCATGTGAGGCCTTGAGCCTGAACTTCTGACAGAAATACTTCCCCTCCTTTACACACGTTAGCTGCTGAAGATCCTCAAAGCCTTTATTCTTTAGCTGTGATTAGGTTTGGCTCTGATATATTAGATTTGAGTTTGATTCATTGGTTTCCAGCTGAAAGCCTCTTGTTTCCACCGGGTATCCTGTGATATGACAGGACAGCGGCGTTGTATTGGAATAGCTCTCCTTCAGTCAAACACTGAAATATAATTTGCTCCCTCACAGAGTTCCTGCTGATACTGTTTTGACCATTGTAGGGAGGTTATGCAACTAAGGATTTTTTTGAGAGTTGGCCAAGAAGGCTTCAACCTGAGTGCATAAAGTAATTGTGACTGACAGAACTTTCTCCCCCTATCTGCAGTTAAATCGTCATCTATCCTGAGCTCTCTCCAGCTAGTAAAAGACAGTCTTATCTTGACTGTTGTCTTATTTGTTGTCTCAGAGGACTTATGTAAAGTCCTCTGAGACAACTTTGTTGTGATATAGGGCTATACAAATAAACTTGATTTGAAACTTGATTTGATTTATTTCTTGCTCTCTCTTTCTCTTCCTCTCTTCCTCTGATAATGTCTTCCTGTGTTTTTCTGCTGAATCAGTAGCAATGCACGTTCTATCCGTTTGCTAGTATATGGCGTGGTACGTAAAGTGAAACTCGGCTGCAATGTCACAGATGGTGTAGTTTCTCAGCCTGTGAACTCTGCTGGGCAGCGACGGCTCCTGAAATACACATAATACAGAAGATGTCACTGTGCCATGAAGTCCAGAATTCTTTAAGTTGGAAAGTAAGTTAATGCGTCTTTAATGTGTGATAGTTGTGTTTTGGGCATTTGTTCCATGTGCTACCTGCTTTAGTGATAACAATAGAAACAATAAAAAAAATCTACCTTTTCATGTGATGAAAGATACTTAAAGTAAATGAAGTCATGAGCTCAGCCCACAAATGCGGTTCAGTATAACCAAGGCAAAGTTCGGTTGTAGTTTAGTCCTGCTGAAATTCTCTCCTGCCCTTCAAAACATTCATTCTTCTTTCTGAGATCATGCACACAGAGTCTTGGCACAGTACAGCAAAGGAAGACTACAGATCAGATACCTTTGTCAACTCACCTCAGCAGGATGTAATGATATTGATGACACGAAGTCATCATGGAGGACGTGTATCACAGCAGGAAATGTCTTAGGTGAAACATGTTCCTTCTGTACTCATCAATTCTTTAGCAACCTGCTGTCACTTCACTCCTCTGGGTACAGCAACACATCTCTCACCTTTGCTCTTTTTGCATTTGCCATCTCTGTCACTCTCTCTCTTTCTCTCTCACCCACACACAAATAATAATGTATCACCCTGGTGGGATGACCTCTACTTAAAACTCTTTACTCTCATATGTGCTTGAAAAAATGACTGTCACCACTGAAATGTATAGTCAGTGCATTAGAGTGGCACTGACCTGTAAAACTATGACTATGACTTACTATAAGGGTGTTTGGTAAAGTGTGTGTGAGATGTATGTATTTGCTATCTCTGCAATGAAGACATTCAAGTTAAGCTTGAATGAGCCGAGTAGGTCCAACAGCATGAAAGTTTGAAAGATGGTTAATGTGCAGCACTTATAACAGGCAGCTGAGCAGCGTGAAAAAGAAGGTTCGTCTATATTTGATCCCTTTTTGGATTTCTTACCCAGGCAAAGAAAAATGCCTAATGTCAAGGTGCAATATAAATGCACACAGCTCTTTTTGTAAAGTAAATTTGATCACGTTTGCCAGATCTATTTCCGATGAAAATCACTGGATAAGCAGTTATTTAAGTGCACTTGGGAAAAAAAATCAGATATGGTTGAAACTATGAAAGTATGACCTGCACAGACACACACAAGTAACTCTCTGCAATGAAGAAATGCAACAATAATGAGGCATGTGTTCAGCTTTTACATCAAACTGCTAATATGGGACATCAGATGCATCCTAAGAAACAGCTCGCTGAAAGATGAATGTTGTGTAATCACAATATGCAGCTAAAATATGTTTTATTGCTTGTACAACTTCCCTACGTGCTCCACTGCAATGCAAAACTTGCACGATAAATGACATTACATCATGGAAAGGACGTTTCTTAATGTTGTGTCTCATTTTTGTTCTGCATTATCTGCTTATCTGAATATCTGCATTCACATTGTATTTTAATGTCAGATGGAAGTCTGATTCAGCCATCACAGTTATCCAACTTTGTCTTTGGCTGTTGAATATGTATGCACATAGCTACAGGTTTTCCCAGATAATGCTTTATTTTCAGCTTTGAGTTCAAAATAGTAGAAGATCATCAAAAACAGGTTTATTGAAAGTAGCAAACTTATGGAATATATCTACCTTTCCAGTTTTATTTCTACTTAGATTCTGAAGGCTTTAACAGAGTTGCTCATTCATATCCCTTTCATGATTTTTATTTCTAAAACACATTTTTATTTTATTTTTAGCTTGGACGCTGTTAACTGATTTACGTAGAATTGAAAAATTCGCTCTATAAAACTTAGTTTATTCATGTTTTGTTTAATTGTAAATTAGATTTAAAACATTACTTTGTATTCAGTGCAAGTAAACAACTTCTTATGAAGAATAATGTTAAAAATGCCACCTTTTTAAATGTCTTAAATCTAAAACCTTATAATGCTTTAACTTCTGTCTTGAGCTGTGGTAACTGAGCAGTAACATTGGAGGTACTTTGATGTAGAGCATGCTGTATTTGCGTCGTCTGTGGCAGGTAACGCTGCTAAAATCAACATGTTTTCTTTTATTTAGCCTAATTACAGTTTTATTATCTCTATTACTATCTGACAGGAAAAAATTCGATAAATTTTCTCCTGCCCTGTCTTTCTCTGTATGTGTCCATGTCCCCTGCTGAGCTGAAGAGAGTCTTGCTGTTAAGCTGAATATTGTGAATTAACAGCTCTACAGCCTAGCAGGTGTCTCATTAGTAATATATTAGAGTTGTTATCAGTAACCCAACACTCCCTGCGTGTCTATAGCCATCTACCTGTGTGTGTGTGTGTGTGGGGGGGGGGGGGCTTCTTTGAGCTCCAGAGGGATAGGGTGTGTTTGTAACGTGTGACACGGGTAATTGGAGCTGTGTTAATTTAGCTCGGCATTGAGAAGCTTAATGCATTTATTTGAAATAGCATTTTGGTTTTTTGGGGGGTTTTTTCAGCATAAGGTCTATTTCAGGCATGCATGTATGATGTAAGGTTCCTATGAGTGTCCTAAAGGTTTGACATTTAATTTGTGCAACAGCAAATTGAAGTTTTAAACTGTAGCAAGATGTCAGAGCAAACATCAACTTGAGGGCAAAATTGTACTTATTTGTTTTTCTTTATGGAATTTCTAAGCTGATTTAGTTTCTGGTTAAAGAAGACGTTTAAACTGCTTGAGTGTTTTTCCTGGACTTCACCATGACCTGCAAAAGTCAGTGAGCAACTGATGCAACAGTGAACTTAACTTAAAATTCTGACAGCATGAAAATGTGTTGATCATTGAAGCCAAAAGAGTTCAGGCTGTTGGGATTATTTTTCCTGTGCGTGGCAAAGCATGGGCTGAAGATGTCAGCAATGTCTCTCACAAGTGTGACTTGCTCTTTTTGAAGCCAGCACATGGTTTAAATTCTAGGAGGTCAGGGGAGACTTTACAAAACAGGAAACTGATGCACATGTCATGCAAAAATCCAATTCAGGGAGGAGTTTAAAAAAGATAGATTTCTTTAATTGCCCTCTATGTTTGTTAATATGGATTTTTTTGCATAATGATTCAGTCAAATATTTGTTACAATTTCTGAGGCACCACATTTTTTTTCCTGGACACCAGATCCTTAATTAGGGGGCTTTGATGTTCATGAGGTCATTTGTGCCGTTACTTACTCTTTGGAGGGTTTTAGACCCAAACTGACCCAGTTATGTGACATTTGAGGTTCTGTCTGCAAAACATGGCCACAGAATTCCCTCAGTTCATTAGTGCATGATTTTCTACATTTTCTTACATGGCACACAGAAATAATGACCCACAAATTGTGGCAATACTAGTCAAAACCTGTATCATCAACCCAGACATAAACCAATGAAAAGATTTTGGCCTCATAGGAAAAAGAAATCTATGGCTGTATAAATGTTCTCTTTTTTAGTTCATTTGTCATGTATCCTCAAGTATTTAACATGCTAAGAAACATAACTAATGCATTATTTAAATCCGCAAAGAGCCAAGTAAATGAAGAGTGGGAAAACCTTTAAGTCAAAGCTCCAATTTGTCTTTGCACAGCTTGAAATGATGCTCTTCAGAAGGTGGTATTATTTGCAAAAGCTGTCTGCAGCTTCTTTTTCTGGCTATTATTAGCAGAACATTTTTGGAGAAAAAAAAATGAGTTGAAAAACACCAAGACATTTGCTTTGCTGTCCTGTTTCTCTTCCAACTTCGAACATGGTCTCAGTGTTTGTGTGTCAGGGCAAAAGGGATGAGGCTTTCATGGTGAGAAGAAGAGAAACACTTAGTGTGGAAATTGACAGCGTTTAGTTTTTGGCTGCAGAGTTGATTGGAGTAAAGCTGAGATTTTCAGGCTTCTTCCACAGAGTGAGATCTAAATTAAACACAATTTGTAGACATTGTGCAAATTATTACAGGACATTTAAGCATGCGTATTCGCCGGTAAACATACAGTTTGAGAATGTGATCAGTCTCAAAATCACAGAAGCGGTGATGGAGAATTATCATTTGTTTGTTTAAATGAAGGTTTTTACATCAGACAACTGAAAATAAACAATTAGATTTTTTTTCTTCAGATATAGGTATAAAATGGAAAAAGTATAATATATTAGCATTCATGTGAGCAACAGTGATGGTTAAAAAACTTGTGACAAACAGCTCTTGGTCTTTTTAAAATGGTATTTCTTTTTATTTTCTAAATTTTTTCAATGTACAAACTACAATTATTATTTACCATTAAATGATTGATTTATTATTTATTTCTTGTTGTTGTTTTTTTCCCTTATTCTTCTTGTAATTTGTTGTTATATAATTGTAAATATTTCCAGGTGTTCAGGGTTTAAAATAAATATATCGTGTATGTGTAGTTATGATAGGAAGCTGCAGGCTTTTTATTTTTATATTATTATAAAAAAATATTATTATATATTATTATATTTTTAAAATGTGCCTAGTTCATTTCTGAATAAGGGAATGTGAACAATGAGATGTGTTGACCTTTTACGTGTTGAATACTGAGTGTCTTCAGAGGCAACTGGAGTCTTGAGATGAAAAAAGGCAGGATATTTATTGTCTTTCTCCAAAGTCTCTAAAAAAAACAAACTCTAATGATCAGATGTTTTAATGATCAGAAAATGTCATTAGCAGAAAATTTTACATGTGCTGTGTAGTTGCTTCACATGTTGTTCATTGCCATAAATGAGCCATTTCAAGTGAAGAATTATACTTTTTATTGAATTTCCACCACACAAGAAAAGCATTTAACAGCCAACATTTCACAGCAATTACTAATTTCTGCACCAAGTTTTAAAAAAAAGAAGGAAAAGTTTGTTTTATTACATTTTGCTTTTCTTCTGTAGTACTAGTCAATGCTCTCAAGCAACTCTCTACCGATGTCTTTTGGTTTTCTTTTTTAAAAACATAGGCCACAGTTAATGATAATGCTGAAAACCTTGGAAGTAAAAAGTTATTCAGCAAATCCTCAATGTGTCTTTAAATAAAAGAATATTAAAAAAACCTACACTGAAATCAGCATCCTGTCATGTCAGAAAATGAGTTTGGGATTGGAGAGAGTGTTTATAATTCAATAAATATGGATGGGTCCTTGGCGGAGCATATCTGCTCTCAGTGGTTAGCTCTCAATTTCACAAACAGTTGCCAGTCTAAGTCAAACAAGGTCTATTTTCATTTAATTTGGAAAATATTCAGTGAGAATCATTTGAGTGTGGCAGAAGGAATGCTTTTGGCATGATACTTCTCTTCTCAAGTCTCTCAAAACCTTGTCAATAGTCATCCAGGCTCATCCATTGCACAGCCTACATTACATGGCTCCAGAACCGAGGAAATGCTTCTTGAGCTTTGCCAGACCACAATGCAATAGGCACATTTTTTCTCAGATTTCTGAGTTTCTGGTAGAGCTGTATGTATCTTAAGAACATAACTCTAAAATGTGAAAGTCCTAAAGCAAACCTAACACATTTTCCATACCTGCTTATTTCACTGCAGGGGTGTAGGGGCGGGGCTGGAGCCTATCCTGGCTTCTATCAGGCAAGAAGCAGGGTACACTCTGGACTAGGGTTGTCACGATACTAAAATTTTAAGCCTGATACTATTTATAATAAGGATGTTTTTTAATACTACAGTTGAAGAAATTGTATTAATGAATAAATCAATTTCTTATGCAGGTTATTAAAGAACAACTTTCGCTAAAGAATATGTTGCTGACATTTTGATGTTGGAGCAGTCACCATGTTGGCTGTAATTTCATATGACATTTTAAAGCCTTGAGGTCAACACTACTAATGGGTGTGGTCAAGAGCTGCTTACATCAGAGAGGGTAGTGATACATCTAAGACACATTCATCCATCTATACTCTGGCCCATCCTTCAATCCATTTCCTATACCATCTCTGTCCTGCTCTGGACTACTGGAATGTGGAGCCCTAGATTATAGTACAAGAGGCAGGGTACAAACTCTACGGGCTGCAAGTACATCACAGAGTTGGGTCAGTGATACAATGTTATTTTAAAAATTCAGTAATTATTGGCCTTACTTCTTTTTTAGATCACGAGTGCAATAATTATTTAACATTTTCTTCTATTAAGTTTGTGTACAAAATCATTTATTTGTTGAGGTCCCATCCTTTAAATGATGCATAAATACAACACACACTGTGAAGACTGGTGAAGTTAATAAATGCTTTTGGGTAGATTTAAGCCCTTCTCTGTAGATTCTTAATTAAGACAAACCAAATATACCGTCAACTCATGCAAACAGTATAAATTATGGAAATATCTCTACTTCAGCAGATTTTGTGAGTTGGCCAACTGGAGTCTACCACACTTACTAGTAATGCTATCTTTACGTTCAAGCAGCTGTGCAAGAATGATCTTACATTACTGATAAGTCTTTACACAGCTTGAATTTTCAGGTTATTTTTCCAGGTGCATTTTGACATCTTGGAGGCGATGAAATTGGGCAGTTATAGCCCTTTTCAAAATACTCATAATCAGACAGTTTTACAAATTTCCATTTTATAATTACTCATAAAACAGTAAATGCTGTTAAGTGTAGGGGGTCCACCAGAATTATGTAATGCCCACCCAGCATAGCGTTAGCTAACAGTTTAAAGTATTTAAGTAAGTATCTGCAGAAATAACACGTGTACAAAATATTTCAGAGTAAAAAACTAGTGCTCATCACTTCATCAGCTGCATGTTGAGATGCATTTAAGGAGGAGCAATGTGAGGAGGGGGAAAGTTAACCTTCTACTGCACAGTGGTACCCTTAGCCCTCAAGCCCCACGTTAAGTACATATTTCTTTAAATTATTGCAATCAACCAGAATGGTCAAAAAAGTATCAAAAAACCATCCAATAATGCGTGGGAGTCACTATCAAGCATCATTTGAAGGCTGGACCTCCTTTTCTGACCCATGGTCACAGGAGCACATGGTGTTAGAAGAAGGTAAGATTGTTTACTTTAGTAATCTTATTTAAAATTACTTTTACTGGGAAAAAAAACAATATGTGTGTTTGTATAAAGGTGTAGAGAAGCCTTTTAACGGTTTTTATGAAGTTTTTTTTTTATTTAGCATGTTAAGAAATTTAGTTTTTCTTTCCGTTGCCTCAAGGCAACGTTGTGCGATAAGGGGTACTTTACAAATATGTCTTTGCTGACAATGTGTTTTGATGTTATCAAATATTATCTCATGTTTCTGTGCATAATATTAGCTGTAAATATATTCTTTTCTTATTTCTTTATTCTTTAAACATATTGTGACAGAAAATGGACGTAAGATTGTTCTATGGAAGAAAAGAGCAGGATGCACAGCATCAGCATGTTAGGCAAATCCCACCTGACAGTGAGGACAGTGAGCTAGACTGCAATGACCGTGATGAGTGGAATGGAGAAAAAGGTTTGAGCAAAAGTGAAAAAATAAGGTTTTAATTTCCTACAGCAGGCAGCATACAATGGCACCTCTGCTTGGACAGTACCTCACACTGATCAATAGTGTGTGACAGGAGGGGAAGATGCAGGGTTCCTGGCTGCACAGGAACACCAAAAGTGATGTGCAAAAAGTGTAATGTGCACCTCTGTTTCACAGCACACAAGAACTGCTTTGTGAAGTTTCACAGAGAGTAAAATCACATTATGAGAAAAAACATGAAATAACACGGCACACTACATGATACAAGCCTAGACCTGTATCAAATCCAATATGTAAATATGTTTCAAGCGTTTCCATTTTTGCTTAATCAATTGTTAATGCTTTAAAAGAAAGATTTTTGGATTTAGTATTGGTCTCTGATCCCTGTGTTATGATCTATGAATTCATACTTTTCTTTGTGATTCTGTTCCACTGTCACACAGCTTTGCCCCTAGGCAATGAAAAAATATTTTGATGAGGGGGGTCAGGAAAAAAAAAAAAAAAAAAAAAATGTAATTTTATCAATGAAATGTCCCAAAATGAACCAAGAAATTATGTGAAATAATTTTTATCAGGTACCATCAAAACGTAGGGTTAAAATGATTAATTTTACTGTCTTCAGCAACTATCATGATGTCATGTCACTCTTGTTTTTACTTTGTCAGAAAATACTAGAATGTGCCAGACTATTTGTGACCATTATGTTTAAAATGCAACTCTGTTAAAGATTACATGTTTTGACATCTGAGAAAAGTTTTTTTTTTTTTTTTTTTTTTTGGGGGGGGGGGGGGGGGGGGGGGAATCGGAGCCCTGCGTTCCTTTCAAAAAAACCCCTGAAA
>JBAMHW010000017.1:10659963-10677194 GCA_037177495.1 Rhadinocentrus ornatus
CCCCCCCCCCCCCCCCCCCCCCCCCCCCCCCCCCCCCCCCCCCCCCCCCCCCCCCCCCCCCCCCCCCCCCCTCCCCCTCCCCCCCTAATATGAGTCATGAATTAATTGCAAAGAAAATTATGGAGTACAGAAAATGCAATTTACCATTAAAGGGCATCAGAGGGCTGCATAAATTGCCAGTAACCTCAGTCATTATATTGCTTATTTACACCTTTAGTCTAAATATAAAGATAAAATCATCAGTACAACTGCTAGCTATATTAATGCATGCTCCATTGAAAAAAAAAAATCACAATGCAAAGTTACATATTTCATACATATTTTTTGCATTTATCGGCTAATTGATTGGTTATCTGAATTTTTTTTCAGCCAAATGTCAGAATTGGCACCGGTTTAAAAAATGTCCATATTGATTGGGCTCTACTATCTTGGCCATGTGCCAGCAAAGGGAGGGTACCAAACATATTTCAGCCAAAAGTAGAACAATGCTTCATAAGTGGAGTGTAGACACTGATGCTAGTGCTAGCGACAGGCATCATTAGGATGCACACATTGTGAAATTAGTTGGAAAATGTCATAATGTAGCATTTAATGCATGTGATTAGAGGCCTAAAAAGTTGTAAATGTTTTCCTAAAAAATGTGCTTGGTAGCAAAACAATCACAGTCAAATGTTCTAATATGTATATCTGGAAATACGATACTACTTTTCAAATAACCTTCCAACTTTCCAATAACTTTCCAAAATAAGCAGTACATACAGTGTATGTTACTGCACAATTTCTTTTTTTATCTAGGAAGATGTATATGCAGTAAATATTTCAGACAGAGTGCTTTAGAAAGCCAACAGTTTACTTCTGCACATTGGCTTTACCACAACGTTTTCCATACACTTGGCTGAACTGCTGCACCGGGCTCTGGTGTCAGTGGTTATTACTTCTGGTGTGAGTTTTTAGGCCAAGGCCAACAACACCATAGTGACTTAGATCAAACTAACAGGGAGTATTGAATTTGGTCTTAAAGCAGTGTAAATTTAAAGACTACTCCATTTTAGGATTCTTAAAAAATATTTATTTAAAAAAAAAAAGGGACTTCATTGCTTTTTCTATTTGTAATTCATTTATTTATTTTTATTTTTTTTATCACTTATGCAGTTGTAGGTTTTCCCTTCTCTTAGCCTGAACGTTTTACTCCAAGACCATACTGGTCAATGATAAGCACGCACAAGGCCACATTGAGGTTATGCTAGACAAAAACACTGAAGGTATTCCGGTGTTTTAAGTGTAAGACACTGAGTGCATTTGACAACAGTTGGGTAATAAACTGTCTGAGTTTCCTGTACAGTCTGGAGATTCATCATCAAGTATTCATGAAAGCACTGATACTAGATCAGCAATTTCCCTTGAGATTGTGTAATGAATGACAATGCTATCATTACTGGGGAATTACTGTGTAGACATTAACCTCTGATTTAATGGTGCAGACATTTGTAAGTTTTAAATTCTGTTCTGTATGTGACGACAACATACTTAATAAAGGATCCTCTAGCTTATTTGCTTTCAGAAAGAAGAGTGTCATCATATTTTCCAGATTTACACTCTGTGGCCGACCTGCTTGCAGAGCTGTGTCACATGGAGAAGATGGGTGCACTTGATCACGCACCTACTGTCATACATGCACAGACTTGCTTTCACCTTGTCAGCAATTGCCCCAGATGTGTTATAATGGGAAAAGCATCCATTAACACATTAGTACATCTTTGTCCACAACAGTGCAGCTGCACACCTCATCATGTGCTCCATCATACACGCTGCAGTTGGAGCTGAATTTGTTGCATAGCAGCAATATCAGCAGGAAGAGCTGTGACTAAAGGTTTGCTCATGGTGACAAAGACAGTTCAGAGAGGGGCATAATGTGTTTACTTGGGAAAAGTAACTATTTTCCAGCTGCTAAAGATCACTTTGTTCACTGAGGTGAGTTTGACTGTTTAATGTTAGGCTTTCTGTTAATGACCTGAACTAATGTGAAAGCTCCTGGTTGGAACACAAGCTATAGTGAGATTTTTTAAGGCTCCCTGTTTCTGGTTCATTAGTTTTGCAATTGTGTGATTGGAGGAGATGAGCTTCTACTTTCCTCTTGACTTCAGACCAGGGCTCATTACCTCTCGACTTTCATTCTCTGCCCCTCGCACACCACCTTTTTTTTCTACATGTAAACCATTTATACAGTAAGTGCAACCAGGTTTAAGAAAATTGGAAAACAAAACCCCAGATTTATAAGATTTGTCATTGACACATCACACAATCAGTCACCAACAGATGCAAATACTATGGTTATTTTTAATAAGGAGGAAACAAAGCCTCTTTTATAATTTTGGCTTGCCAACAACTGACACTAAAGCACATCTCATTTCACAAGACGGCAAAATCTCATCCGCCCACTTGCACAAGTCCTAAGAAACACATACATAAATGCACATCTTTTCTTTTCGAGTAAACACACTCTCCACCCCCTCTATAATCTCGATCAGTCACTCAGCAGGAAAACACATCCTGATCCTCCTTCAGTATTTTCTCTCCCTCAGGATAGGAAGCAGACCTGCTGTGAATGAATGTATATAGATCAAGTAAGCCTGAAGAAGTGCACATACAGTGATTCACAAGTTTAAGATCACTGTTGTAGAATGAACTTAAGTTTGTTTGTTTTTAAATCATAAAAAGTAACTATATTATTATCTCTGTCTCTCTAGGTAAGTCATTGATGTGTGGTGAAAAGGGCTGCAACTAATGGCTATTCTGATAGTCGATTATCCACCGACTATTAAAACGACTAGTCGACCAATCGAATTATGTATCTCATAATTATTAAATGGCTCTTATTTCACTTTCAGCTTTGAAATCTTGCATGAGGTTATTATGAAACTCCGACGTGCCTCCTCTTTAAATGTTCGAGCATTGTGGACATACTCCCGTGGTACGCAAGGTCCGCTTCACAAATCCCACATGTACTTAATTTATTTTCTAATATTAACGTGAAGTTATCCCAGACTTTTGATGTCCTCTGCCGCCGTTTTGTTCCATGGTTGGCCGCCATATTTTTCCTGTGGTGGACTTTATTGCGCATGCACAACTCTCAGAGAAAAAAGACAATGTCTCACTCTGTAATTTTTTTTTTTTTTTCCGACAATAGTTGACGGGTAAATTCGTTGTCGACTATTTTTATTGGCGACTATAGTCGACAACGTCAGCTAATCATTGCAACCCTAGTGGTGAATCATCTACTCTAAAGTACCATGGATCTGTGAGTGATAGAAAGACACTTTCAGTGGTTATTTGTACAGTAATGACAGGCCCATGCTAAGTCTTTTGTTAAAACTTTCCAAGCAGACACCTTTAACCCTCAGCTTTTAACAGTGTCCTAAATTCATTCATACAAGCAAATGTATAAATGCAACTGATTTTTCATCTCTTACCTCCTATAAAAACCTCACTCTGTACAAATTATTGCCAAGAATTTTTCAGAAGACTTGTGGGTCTGTTAGATTTTCAAATCAGGACCCTTCAAAACACCTTCATGCCAGAAAGGAACAATGGACCATTGTGGTTCCTTGAACATGGGTTAACTAGGGGGAAACCACTTAACAACATTTTACAGCACACAGTTTGACATCTTAGCCCCAAATAAACCTTTGAAAGCCCGGAGAGACTGTTCCAACATTTCTCTTACTGCCAATGTTATCTGCCCAAAAGGAAGGAATAAGCAGTACACTATTGCCTTCATTTCTCTGTTTCCAAGAATCCATTTGCCTGCCCCTGGAGCTAAACCTATGCTGTATGAGCTCTATCCACCATTTGCTAGGGTGTAAATCAAAACCATTCACTTCAATATGCACATGTGAAAGATGCCTAAGGGGTTTAGCTACTTCGACCTAGGGCTATGATTTAATTTTGATGTAATAATACTTGGTTTGAGGGTAACAGTTATTTCAGACAGCGCAACAAGCCAGGAAGCAGCTGCAATTATTCCTAGCTTATACGAGCCATGCTAATCAACTCTTTGGACAAATGAAAAATACACTAACAATTTGTACCACAAGGCATTTGTCAACATGTAGCTTCAGAAGATATCATAGTGAGTTTTATCACTAAGGAATGTTACTCACAGGCTGCAATGTTTACTTTCCCATGCTCACTGGGTCTGTTAGTTTGAACACAAATTAAACCAGAAATGGCATCTTCAAAACATTATGTGGTCATGAGAGTGCTTGCTACATTTAATACAGATGGATGCACACTTTATTCATCTTAAAGATACAGCATCCCTTTGCTTAGATAAAGTTATTACTGTAGCAAGCAGATATAAATTTCTATTCCACTGATGATGACAAAATACCAAATAGTCTGTTTTATGACCTGCTACAGTAATGAGACATGATAACCGAGCACCGGTTGAAATAAAGACTGTTTTAAGTGCAACCCCAGTGTGCAGGTAGAGTTACTGTACCTGATAGCTAGTTAATGCACTTCATCCGGCTAATCAGACAAGAAGTTTAAACCTAAAAAAAAGTCTAACACGTAGTCCAGATCATCAAGACTTCTCCCCTTGTGCCAACCTAGAAATCAAAGACAGAATATTGTATATTAATAGTGGCTGCCAGATTAAACATACCATTCTGGTTAAAAGTCTACTGTGGAGGGGTTTATGGGCCAAGATAGTTTGCAGGTTGTTAAAGGTCCTCTCTGCAGCCAATTCTGGCTTATCATTATGCTAAGTGCCACATGGCATATGATAATGAGTGATATTCTCTTGTGGTCTAAAGTGTTTCTTTTAATTTCAGACCGAATCCTCTCACCTTTGCTTCCTGTTGTTGGTTGTATCTCTGGTATCTAAATTGGAAAATTGTGTCCACTTTAAAATACATGAGTGTACTCAAAAAGAATTTCAATGCATAAATTTGAACCGTTTACAAAGACATTATTATTTCATACCTTTGTAAATACAAGAAAGCAACCAATTGTAATCCACCAGACCCTTTCAGCCTGCTTCCAACATTTAAGTAACAAAGTGTTTTTTGTTTCTGAAGTCACACTTTGTACTTATTTGGAAGAGTATTTAAGTATGCAGGAGGTAGATACATTTGTGATTTAAATAATATATAACATACAATTCATAACCATTATATGAGAATTTTAATCAATCAATTCCTTTATTTATCACCGATGGGGCAATTGATGTGCAACAGTGGGAACAATGGCACACATACACATCAATCAATCAAATAAAATAAATGTTATAAAATAAAAAAATAAATAGAGTCAATCAAAAAGGGTAAACAGTATAAATAAAAGCCACAGGATTTCAAACCAAAAATAAATAAACAGATTTAAAATTAGGATTTAATATAAAAAACACAACATGTAACAACTACTATCTTCCTCTCCCGTAGTTTAGTAGGGCAATGGCAGAAAGTACAAAGAATGTTTGTGATAGCAAGTGGATATCTGAGAAGTGAACCAGATGGAAGAAACAGAAACTGTTGTTGAAGAGGATGAGAGCAGTCTAGCAGCATGGATTCTGCTTTCCTATACAACTGTTTGTTGAAAAGGTCCTGTAAAGTTTTCTAAGCAGTGTTATTTCAGAGCAGACATTAACCTCCTTATTAAGCAGATATTTGACCTTCAGTGATTGGAACCAACAAATGGAGAAGGTAATCACAGACTCGATAAAAGAACAATTAAACATGGTCATCAGGGTTGAGTCAACCTGGAATTTGGGGTTACTTAAGACAAGTCTGTTTACAGATAGGGCCTAATTTACTAAAGGTTTGCTCGTGTAAAAACATCTGCAAATTTGATTGCACACACAACAACATGTGCAGTTGATTTACTAACCAGACACACTGAATAATTACGTCTGTAAAATGGACAAAATAATGTGCGCAACCCATTTGTTTTTGCGTGTTTTCCCATCATGAATATGCAATAAGGGCGTCTCTCCCAGGATGCACAAAATATTGGGAGGAGCAGATGCAAATAGATCAATGTAGCACATGCAATGTGATTTACCAAACATGAAACTGATTGCGCTGGCTAATTTTGCATCTATATTTAGGACATCTGAAAGGCAGGTGCAAACTGGTACAACTTTACACATAAATGGCTGCAGTTACCGTTGCAAGGAGGAGATAAGACACTTCAAAGGCAACAGAGAGAGCACAACTTTTCTGCTGATCATGTAAATATTTTTAGAATATTATTATAAAATAATTATATAAATTTATATAAAAATTATTAAAACATATCACTGTGTTGAATGCTATGTTATGCCAGATGAACTGTTGCTGCTGAGCTCTGGGTCTGCTGGCATTGAGAGCCCTCACCACCGCCTGTACCCCATATTCCATCCCCCTTTTAAGAGCCCAGATACAGCACTGATCAGTGTGCACTTCATTTTGCGTTTGTGACCTTCCTGCTCTGTTTCTAAATTCTTCATGGTAAAACCATAATGCTAAATCCTCATTTGAATGAGGTCTAAAATAGATTATAAAAAAACAAAAAAAATTTTTTAAGTATTTGCTCATGAATAATAAAAAGTTAAACATTTCAGAGGATAAACAAAGAAAACTGAGAAAAATAATCAGCACCACAAGCTAGCTTAGTGTCCTCACTCCTGTTTCATATCTGCCAGATTTAGGTAATGATAGGAGATCAAGATAACCCTTATCAGAAGAGTCCACCATGCACTAGTGCACAAACACACACACGGGTGCCACTATAGACAGATTGTTACAAAACGTGTTTTTAGTTAGGCTAGCTCTGCTAGATTTTTATTTTTTTTTTGCACTTATTTTTGTGTTTGCTGTTCTTCTCATTATCCTTCCATCTCCTCCCATCTTTTCCCTTTTAATGATGCTGCTGGACTAAACTCAACCAACCCCTCTGTCCACCACACTCTCCCGATGTTCTCTCTTGTCTTTTTATCCAGACACGTAGGCACACAAGCACTTTCAGGAGCGGGGAATATTTTGCTTGCACATACACATGCACAGTTGGGCAGACACCTTCCCAGCTGTCTCTAGTAAAACTTTAAGCAACCAGACTTTTGATCATGCAGTAAACCTGACTACAGAAATAGCAACAAATGAAGCTTCGGCAAAAGTGAAACTTTTGCCCCATGCCTGCGTGCTTTGATTGGATCACATAGCAGGCAAACCCACCACCCATAAAAAGGCTGCGGTGCAGTGAACCACCGCTGGAGCAAAACACATGCATCTGGTTTGCATTAACATTGTATTACTCATCTGGGATACATGTCTACCCCTACAGTGGAGACCACCCTTCTGTTTTTTCTTTCTTTGAGTGGTTACTGGAGACATTAACTACTGGTTTGGCTCATAATCAAATAGAGAGGAAAAAAAAATATCAAAGGTTTATAAAGGGAAAAAAAGACATCACCAACTTTGTATTACCAGAATACACAGAAATATAATTAGCATGTTTTATTTCAGAGCTTGCAGTGTGGAGTTTGGAAAATGAAGTAACTATACGTATTTATGATGTGTTATTTATAGACTAGTGTTCTACTTAATCTTCAAATGATGTTTTAATACTTAAATAGACAGATATAGCATTAATTTTTACATGTGCTTTCCCTGAGGCTGTAGGGCTTCATCAGTGCAAACTTGTGTCCTATTTTGGGAGTGCTCTTTTCACTGAAAGATATCCTGAACTGCCCCGATTTACACACATCAGTGGATGAATTTTGCAGTCAGAGAGTCTAGGAAAGCCTCAACCGAGTTGCACATCTCTTTGTTTTATCACGAACAGAAAATATAATCACACAAAACAAAGAACACAGTGGAAAGCTGTCAGATCTCATCACCTTCTGTGCCAGTTCCACTTCCTTCTTTCCTTGTGTGATGTGTCACATTTTGGGGTGTAAACAACCTCTACTCTGGCTCAAGACCAGCCTAGCCTCCTTTTGCAGGAGCTGTCACGTCACTTTAGATTGAGAACACAAGCACACTACACAGGCAAACACTTTTCAAACCCACACAACCCTTGTATTATTGGATGGAGCAGTTGGCTCATCAAGGCCTCACCAAAAGCACAGAGAAACACATCAAACAGACCAGGCTCTCTGCAACTTCAAGGCGCCACTTCCTCTTAAAAAAAAAATAAAAAATCAGCGTCATAATTTGGCCTTTATTGTTTTAGAGCTGTTTGGAAAAGCAATCATTTCAACTCATATTTAGTCCAATCACAAGTGACTAGGACACTCAAATTCACTCAGCTTTAATGAAATGGAAATTTTGCTTAAGAGTAAGCTCAGTTGTCAATGTGCAAATTGATATCAGCTCATTAAGTGTAGTGGGCTACTCTTAAATCAGTATGTAAATCAAGCAGGGGTTTGTGATGCTTCCACACATTTTATGAATTCACACGTTGGAGTCTCATGCTTCCTTTCAAATTATTATTTTTATTTTTTAATCTCCAGTGATGGAATCCTTGGTCCAATAGATTTTATTATAGTGTTGCCAACAGTATAGTTTGGGTAAACAGGGAGATTGTGCATGTGAATATGTCATTGTATGTGTATGCGGCTAAAGAGGGAATGATAAGCAGAGTTGTGAAGAAACTCATATTTATTATTGTTTCTCTAACGTAACCTCAAGATATGACAGGCAGCCAGCAATAGCAGAGCATGTAAACCTGCCGTGCTGTGTCTTCAGCGCAGGCATCAGTTTCTGGGTGTACTATAGGACATGCATTTGAGTCATGACACGTTGCGAGACAGTGTAGCAGTTTGAACAATTGTCATCTTTCTGAAATGTCACAGATTTAAACCCTGCAGCAGTTTTCTGTACACAAACACTACCCTATCATGCCTATTGATTAGATGCTGCCTCTGGAAGCCATTTCATTTATTTTACCTCAGCCATACACTGAGCTGTGACAAACCAGTAACATCAAAGCATTATAATAAGAAATGGTTTATTCTAGGTACCAACAAATACTGGGTCAAAAAAATAAAGACAACTGGCAATAATCTAAAGGCTGATGTGGATGAAACTGATGTAAGTAAACCAACACACACAATGGAAAGTACACAAACACATAACCATTCTCTAACGGTTGTCCACTAATCAACAGCTTCTGTTGGGTAATTGTGATCTAATTTTACTGAGGAAAGCAATTTTAAAGCATCAAATTAATATCTTTAAACTTAGATGCATTTATTTTGTCATTTTGATGAGCACCTATTCAAAGAAAAAGCAATTAGATTCTCACTGGTTGAATTCCATTAGAGTGAAATTTAGTTAGTTTAGTTTGTTTTTTTTGGACCAGCGGACGAGTTAAAAAAGGAAAAGGGAAAAAAAATGGACTACTTCATCTTTTTGGACATCCAATCATTGTGATTTTGTGGGTGGGAGCAGAGAGCAGAAAGGGAGGGGAGCCTGTTTCTACAATCGTTTATTTTCCAGAATGGTCCCAATATGTGTCCCAGATGAAAAGCTGGAGATAAAAGTAGAGCCTTTTGGTAAATGTAAAAAGAAGTTTGATTGAGTGGGTGGAAAATGTGGTCTGGGGTCTTGGCTCTGTTGCTGTTAAGTACAGGTTTGAGAAACACCACAAATAAAGAGTCGAGCCTCTATATTAGATCATTCTAGGGCTGACTGACACACAGGCATAGCAACGACAAACACACAGTTTATTATGTCCACACATGAAATGCTGCAGACTATTTTGCGTTATCTTACTTTTTCAAAGACACATGTTCAGCAGACACTTAAAAACTCTTGAAGGTCAGGATAAGATCTTACATTACAAGAAACAAGAAAATTGCCTCTTTTTTTATTTATTTATTTTTTGCAGTAGAAGATATATAGCATCATCTGACTTCACATGTTTGTTTGTTTTTTATTTTCAGTAGAACTTTAGGGTGGTATGATATTAGTCTGAGGATGTTACAAGCTCTTGGTATTGTGATCATATAAATGCCAGAGCCACTGTTTTCTTTGTATTATTTGTCTTTTATTATCCAGGAAGGTCCCATAGAGATACAATATCTTTTCTACCAGGAAGGCTTGGTCAATAAATGTTGGTCAGCAAAGAACTGAAACTTATAATGCGACACTAAATGTACCAAAACACAACAGACATACACATAAAATAATGAAGAGTATAGTTTTTAATTTGGCCATATTTTTAGCCCCATCTGTAGAGAATTGATGCTATTCTATTATTCATTATTGCTATCTAAAGCATAAAAATATCCTCTACAAATCAAGTGTCCTGATGTTAGTATCATGCAACAAATGCTGCTGGTTTCCCTTCCCCCTTTTTTTTCTGTTTTTTTCTTTTTCTTTTCTTTTCATTGGTACAGAACTAGCATCAAGGAGATCTCTGATATGAGTTTGACCTGAGGAGGGCAGGGACTCTCTTGGGCGGATTTATGCTGGACCAAGTCAGGGCCAATAGACGCTCCATTCAGACAGGGCAATGACATAGAAAAGACTGATTTGTGTCAGTGTTTGTAATTGTGTTCTTGTCTGCACCACATGTGCTCTATTTTGCTGAGTCCAAAGTATTGTGTGTCACTTAAAGATCAGAGAACCCAGAAATTGGTACTCATGAGAAATAATTTACAAGGCTGTGATGCAAGAAAAAAAACCAAAGACATAACCGAGTGATTAGAGCGATGTTAAGGAGAAAACATTCAGTGGTTCGGGTCAAGGGAAGAGTTGAAGGTAGAAAAATGATCAAAAGTCAAACAATTGTCCTCAACTGTTACAGAACAAGGTTGCATGGACTTCTGCATGGTTTTACTATTGATTTTGTCTCTGTGTGGTCTCCTGAATCGTTAAGGGGGTTGTTGCTGTCCACTGCCCCATCAAAGGCCACACTGGACTGCATGGAGAATGAAGGTTTGGGATTGAGGCGAAAAGGTTGATTGCATTAGTGACTTCTATCAGGATTCATTTGAGGTCTGGTTTAGAAACAGAGTGATGGTTTTTGAACTTTGAGGCTAACCTTCACATCAGGGCGTGACCAGACAATCTTATTCGTTAGGTTGTGTGTGTGTCTTCTGGTGAGAATGGGTGGCTTTACAAGAACATATAGAGTGAAAAACATCACAGAGAAAAAATTCTTGTCCGAGCTCCTGTTTCTGTCCACTTGGTCACAAAACATGGTAATTTATTTTGTGCAAAGACAACTTCAAATGGTGTAACATATACAGGAAATGTCATGTATTAAATAAATCTGACACATGGATTGCAAGCATGTGAAAAGCAGAGAGGACACATTATCACATGAATAATCAATTTTATAATAGTAGTTTAGGAGTTAAGAAATACTTTCCTTACACAATCATGGATACAGAAATGATTGCACACGTTCACATTTACATCTGTCCTCTGCATATATGATGAGGTTTTTGTTTGTGTTTTCATTTTCAAGTAGAACACAGTTAGTCATGAGCATAGAGCATGCATTGTTGTGGGAGTAAAAGTGAAGGAACAAAAGATGTAAAGGAAAAAACAAATAAAATATATAGTCTCTGCAGCTGATATGAATAACTTACAATCTGGTTTTCTTTTACTACAGAAAATACGTTTAAGGACAGCAAAATAAAGAAAATATGCATAATAGTGTTTGTTTTGATATCTGAAAAGGTCTTTGTTTTTCCTCATAAAGCAACATTCCTGAAACTCAAACATGCCCATATTTTCCAGTTAACCAATAACACCTTAATTTGACTTTGCCACAGTTCAAATGAAAGGATTTTTTTTTTTTATTTTTTTTTTTAATTGGACCTAATTTATCCTTGCATTTGTGTATCAATAGTTAGAAAAAATCTTTGTGATCGGACCCATACTAAGTAAAAACACCAGTAACTGCTGAACAACTGCAGCATAACAAAACTTGCAATCATATGCAGGTAAAATGTATGTATTTTCCCCTGACATGCCCTGACTGTTATAGATTTTTTATAGCATTATAAAAGGAGTGCCTACAGTTAAACCTTTATGTTTATAAACTGCCAGACCAAAAAAAAAAAGTTGCCACCAACAAAAAATGGCCAGACACTAATATTTTGTTGGACCACCTTTAGATTTGATTATGGCACACATTTGCTGTGACATTGTTTCAATAAAATTCTGCAGTGTCACAAGATTTCGTTCCTTCCAGTTCTTTCCAGCATTATTTTTTAACCAAAATCTTGTATTGACAATGGGAGAGTCTGGCCACTGCACAAAGCCTTTTTCAGAACATCCCAAAGATTTTTCAATGGAGTTCAGGTTTGGGATGGGAATTGATAAGATTTTATTGATATCAATGCCATTAACAATTCTGGCTATGGATCCGGTTCTTTATCGATTCCCTTATCAATTCCTGACGCATTATTTTAAGAAGAAGCACCTACAACACAGATTTACGGTGTCAACATTGTTTCTCACTATTTAATATCTAAAAAGAGTAAACTCTAAGTTTAGAATCTTTGTCAACTCCACAGAAACAGTAGGTACGTTTACATGGAGAACTTTCAATCAGATCAACTGTCCAATCAGAATAAAAATGAGTCATGTAAAGATGTCAGCTGATCCGATTGGCTTTAATCGGAAATAATTTTCAATCCAATCGAGAGGGGTGGTTTAAACCTTTTTACGACTGGATCAGCAGGGAAAAAAACATGTTTACACTAATTCTGATCGTTTTGTGCTGCATGGTGTTTCTGCGCATGCTTCAACTACATAGGGGTTATGTGACTTAACGAGTTTCTGAAAAGACTTGAACAATAGTGGCAGCAAAAAAAGAATTACAGTTAATTTTTTCCATTCAAAAGATTAAAAAAGCAAAACAAAAAAACAACAAAAAACAACAACAATGTGTCCATGTAAAAATGTTAGCTGAAATCTCTGATCAGATTGAATTTAATCAGATAGATTAAATATTTGTCAAGGTAAACGTAGCTAATGTAAAGCAAATGACTCATCCTAATAAGATCTTAAAACTGATTTGGATGCCAAAACTACAGATCAGGTCTGAAAAGTGTAAATAATCCAGTACTTAATATAAATTAATTGGTAGATATTTGCATGAAGTCAACAAAGAAAGCAATAAAAAGTGACTGCTGCCCCCTCCACCACATTTATTAATGTAATCAACTCACTAAATTACCTGTTGTTTTTCAAATCAGACACTCAACCAAGGCTTTTAAAAGCACCTCACAGAAATGGTCACATGACCAAGACAATAATTTTAAAAGTTATAACAGGAAATTTGATTATTTCTACCTATTTCGGCTACAGGTGGTTAGATTCCCGGCGTTCTGGATCAGATCATGTGGAAGTATGAAGTAAAGGGTGGCATGCGATTTTTTGCATAGGAAGTTATTCCATTAAAATGACTACTGGACTGCAATAAAAGAAGCTGAATATCAGGCAGACCTCTAGAGAGTACTCAGCTAATCCACTTACGTAAGAAACACAGAGCAGGGTAGTGATTAGGCTGCATACTACTCCTAGCAAGGATTAAGGTCTGTCCTGTCATCTGTTACTATTATTGGTCTTTTTAAATACAGACATTAGAGCTTGTGCCATGTTTGTCAATGAACTGTAGCCATGCTCTGGATCGTCTTTTCCAACAACAAACACATGCGCATGTTGGTTTATTTATAATCAGCGAGTTGGCCAGCACCTGCCGGCACCGATAGACAGCATTGATAAGCACAGTGGCGCATGATTCTGGTGCTTTGGGAAATTTGAACCAGTTCCTGAGTAGAACCGGGGTTTGATTCTCATGCCTAGTTCAGGTCTGGACTCTGTGGTGGCCAATCCATGTGTGAAAATGATGCTCCCTGAACGACTGTTTCACAATCTGAGCCCAATGAATCCTGGCATTGTCATCTTGGAATATGGCCATTCCATCAGGAAAGAAAAGAATCCTTTGATTAAATAATCTGGTCATTCAATATATTCAGGTAGTCAGCTGACCTCATTCTTTGGGCACAAAATGTTGCTGAACCTAGACCTGACCAACTGCATCAACCCTATAATCATAGCATTGCCTCCATAGGCTTGTACAGTAGGCAGTAGACACAATGGGTGCATCACTTCATCTGCCTCTCTTCTTACCCTAATGCTCACATCACACTAGAACAGGGTAAATCTGGACTCATCAGACCACATGACCTTCTTCCATTACTGCAGAGTTCAATATTCATGCTCCCTAGCAAATAGAAGCCTTTTTCTCCAATTAGCCTCACTGTAACCACTGTAGTGGTTTTCTCATGGCTACACAGCTGGTGAGCCCCTGTAACTTATTTGGCTTCTTCCATACTCAGATGCGAGTTTGCATTTTTAGCTGCATTATTTTCACAGAGGTACATCACATAATCATAAAATGCTTACAAAAGGCAAACTTATTCTACATTAATCAGACCTGGCCATTTAATCTCCCCATTATAGCTTCAGACGTAGAGGAACTGTTGGCATTAATTTATGTTCAGTGTGCCAGTCTGTGAGAGCTGTGCTATATTTGGCTTGACATTTTTGCCACAGTTTAGAAGAGCACAAGCTCCAAACAACAGCTTGTTTTCAGAAATCTGTTTTGTACCCCAACTTTGCAATGTCCACTCCTCAGAGGTTGTGCTTATGCTCTCATTCATGTTAAGAGCATTTTCTCTCTGCAACAGCTCAGAGAGAGCCTTTATCTACAGCTGAATCTCAATATAAATCCTTTTCATAATGTTGTCACATATTGGAATCAGAGTCTTTCAGGTGCAAACACAAGCACTCACATTCGTCCTTTACTTGCCTAGCAACAAAGGTTTTTGTGCTATAATGATTAATGATGATGAAATTATAGCTAAATGCTAAGTGAAATATGTCCCATTTACCTTAAACGATATTTCATCATGCATAATTCAGCTTCACTGGGCACTGACCCTTATGATTGCCCAGTATTTTCACATTTTCTGTTTTGTAACGCAAGTTATAAGTAAAATAACAAAGGAAGAGAAGGGGAAAAACCTGTCCTGGGAATTGTGACCTACATGGCGATATACAGTAAAATGCATTTCAAGCTTCTTCCATCCCTGCTTACGACGTCACTGGCTTCCTCACATGGCATACAGATTTGGAGACAGCAACCTTTGGTTTTGTCCTTCACAAAACAATAGCACAAATAATCTAACTTCTCCCCCGAGGGGGGTCACTGGTTACAAACACACTCACTGGTTTTGTACACACAATACAGTGATGTCATAGATTTAAAAGAACCTGCTTAAGAGCAGAAGAAGCATGATATAATTTTGCAGTTTAGTCATCAGTAGATGCTATTTAGATGCATTGTTCTCGCCTTTTATTTCAGTCTACCGCCCCCTTGTTCCTCTTATCTTGTCTCCTCTCCTCTATTTTCTCTTGAATGTTTGAGATGGATGGGCTGCTCTATCATATGAGTAATACTAATATAGGCCTGTCTGCATGTGCTGGCTCGAGCCCTTGCAAAATGAATTTGTCAGAGGCCCTTTTTTTCCCACCAGGACTTTTGCATTCACTCTTACCTTTTTCAGTGTACAAGGGTGTGCACCTAAACTGACTAGATTTTTAAATTTATTTTCCCTCTATATTATATTATTACTTATATTAGTGTTAGTGCGAGAGAAAAATTAAAAAATGCTAATTCCGCAGCCTCATCTTTGAATACATCTCTTCTCCTTTTCTTTTTCTCCTAACATTTTTTTTTCTTTTTGATAGGTATATGTGAAATCATGTGGAGCACACACATTCCTACCAAGTGGCAATTTCAAAAATACACCCTCATTCTTTGTCCTTTTTCCCTTGACTATGTCTGTGTGTGACTTTCGTTATAAATGAGTCTCCGTTTATTTCTTACTGGGAGTTGCAAAATGGACATGGGCAAGTCCTTTCCTACTTTCTTATTCCTTCTCTTATTCTCCAGTTTTCATATATATATTGCTCTTCTCCCCACTTTCCTCCCCACTGAGCCGTTAACCTGCTGATGTTTAGTAACCAAATTTGAGCATGCCCCTGCATATGCTTTGGACCATGTGATCACGCATACACCATGTGCATTTACACCATCAGTCTGCTGCTGGGATTAGAGCAGGTATCTCGATCCTGCAGTAGCTGGCCAGCTGACTGTATGGTAACACCTTAATACTGGGGGAACAACTTCCAATATTTTGGAATTCTGTTTTAAGGGAGCAATGCAGATAAATAATTCTGTGTCCAACCAGTAAAAAAAATCTACATTTTTTGCTATCACCTTCTCAGTCACTCTATGTCTATTTGTCTTTGCTGTATCAATCACATCACCTCTAACCCTAGTTTATGTCATTTCCTTCTGCCAATCTTCCTTCCCTCACCTCCATCTCATCCCTTTCTTCACTTTCTTCAGCCCCATCAACACATTCTTTCCAGCCATTCATGTTTTCTCACCTCTTCTTTGCCACCCCCATCTATCAGTTTTTCTCCTCTATTCACTCATCCCTATCCCATGACCATATAACCATTTCCCAGCTCCTTTTTGAGTCTATCATTAGGGACCATTAAAGTTTCAGCTGTTCTATGAAGAATGATGGAGTCACTCTGACACCTTCACAGGACAAATTAGGCGAGGGGCATGTTGGAAGCGAGTAAATATGAGATAAAAATGATATCAGAAAATGTGAACTGAAATGAGAAAAATGGATTCTGGATGTTATCAAGACTATGTGGAAAGAATAAAGTGGCCAAAGTAAAGACATTTTATCAGACTGATGATGAATTGCATTAAGAAATTAATGAAAACAATTTGACATTAGGAGTGATGATGATGATTATGCTTGTGTCAATTGTCCATTTAAGTATGGAGTCAGTGAGCTTTACACCATTTTTTCTTTTAGGTGCTTTTTAAAAATCCCTTGTCCAACAAAAAATCTTACATAATGAAGCATCACACTGATCCATCATAGATGTTCATAATAAGAGGCGAAATAGAGACGTCAAACAGAAGGGTGGTTTTACTGGTCATCTCACTTCTTGTCAGTACTAAAGGAAAATATAAATGATAGCTCCATCTAGGGCTGGACAATAATTCAATATCAATATATATCGCAATATACTTTTATTCAATAATGGTAATATTAGTTTTGAACAAATTTCCGATATTTCGATATACATACAGTATAAGATTACAGCGTTTCACTGACTGCCGTTCAAGCC
>JBAMHW010000017.1:10677294-10690856 GCA_037177495.1 Rhadinocentrus ornatus
GGAGTTTCATAAACTTGGCAAAATAATTTTTAGTTTTACAGCATCTGTTGTGGGCATTTTTGGCAGTTTTTCTGAGGCTTTTATTTTGGTTATATTGATATCGGAATTATATCGTATCGACCGAAATTAAGAAATATATCGTGATACAAGTTTTGGCCATATCGTGCAGCTCTAGCTCCATCCAACCCAGCATAAAAAGCAAGGAGAATTTTATTAGCTGATGAAAGAGCTTTAAAATGATCCAGATGGTTTCCAGGTGCATTTCAGTGGTTCAGTTTGATACCCTACTGGCAATTGTAAAGTCATGTCTTGAAAGATCACAAAATTAGGCGGTTCATTTTATCCTTTGTTGTTTCCATTTCTTGACATAAATGCAGAAAAATAAAGGAAAGATCTAGCGGAATAATTCAGAGATGGCGTATTAAAATTTCCCAAAGATGTGACATTAAATTTAAAAATGCAGCAGTTTTGGACAGCAAATATAAACTTGGTGTGCATGGGGCTTTAATCTGAGACCTTTAAAAAATAAATTATATACCATTAGGTGTTATAAATTAGGTTATAGACTAGAATTGAAGCTATACAATGAATTTAGCCAGAAAACAGTCCTAAGCCTTTGTAATAGAAACATATATATCCAATATTTGAATGGACTAAATCTGCACTGTGTGTCAGGTCACATGTATCAATGAATCAAAATGCATGTGCAAGAGAGAGTGTAAGAGTATGGGAAAGAGATCTATCAAAATGACACTTAAAGGCTTGTAGATCCGTGAGCTGCTCAGCCAAAGTGAAGTGGAAGTCCCTTAGCTCATGCCTAGTACTCACACATCTATTTTAATTTTGCTGCTCACTGTCAGTCTTGCCTGACTAACATGTGATCAATATAGGCAGACATCCATGTAATTATGATAGATTGGATTTCTCTGAGCATGAAACTAGTGACGTGGGCCAGGGGGAATGTGACATGTTTAGTGGGACAGCAGGTCTTTTCTCATTAGACAGCTGACTCATTTTTTCAGTGTCTGCAGTTGAGCATGCTCTCCTATATCTGTAGGTGAGATCATTCATCCTGGTCAAACAGGAATGTGTCCTATAAATCTGCAAAATGAGTAACAAAGAAGTGGCTTTAAGTTTTATAATAATATTTAGTATTTTTTAAACGGTAATCCAACTAATAGATTTGTTTTTCAAACAATTTAAAATAATAAAAAAAAAGATTCATATATCAAAATCATATGAACCCCATATTTAATTATTTAAAATATTTACTATTTTAACCCAACTTCTTCAACAGTAGGTAATCAGTGTGTCTCTTCTTTTTTGGAGGTTTTGCCCACTCTTTCTTGCAGAGCTTAGCCAGTTGAATGAATTTAGTGGGGCATCTGGCAGGAGTATCCCTCTTCAGGTCCAAACACAGCATTTTATCAGACTGACTTGGCCAGAGTAGAATGTGAATCTCTCGTTTTTTTAGCAGCCATTCCTTGGACATTTTGCTAGATTGCTTTAGGTCATTATCTTGTTGCATGTCCCATTTTTGGCCCAGTTATAACTCCTCTGCTGATAGCAAGATTATCTGTCCAATAATTTGCTGATAGAACTCAGAACTTATACTTCCCTTGGTTATGTGAAATAATCCAGCTCCTAAGAATGAAAAGCAGGGCCACAACTTTACGTGACACAACTACCGTTCCACTACCATGCCCTCGCTGTGGGAGAATAATTTTTTTGTGATGCTATGGAGCATTGGCTTCCCTCCAAACATTGTGGTATTGATTGTGATTGGACTTTTCTGTTCCACAAAGCTTTGAGTTTTTCTCAGGCAAAATCCTGCTGGACAACTCAGTTCTCTTACAGATTTAGAGAATGATGGAAATAAAACACAAAAGCATGCAGATCCAAAAGCTAAACTCCAACACGTGCTGGATAAAGACACATAATCGTACGCAAAGAGTTTTAGATTTGTTTATACATATGATGGGTAAGCCGGGTGGGCAGCAACATAACGGTCTGGCATCTTAAACTACAGCTGCCGGCATAGGACAAATGACACCAACTAAGAGAGCGCATGGTGATTGAGATGTGGGAGAAGATAAACAAGAGTGGCTTACTACCAAGTTTGGGAAACCTGTTAAATTGTTATTCACAAAACTGCAGGATGACGCATATGCAGCAGCAACATGGGAGCTGTTTTACCATGTTAAAAAAAACAATAGGGGACTTAAAAGGCAGCATGACCAGACGATACAAAAAGGATGATCAACATTGCGCTAGCTAGCCTTCCCCAGGTAGAAGGAGCTTAAGAAAGAGAAATTTTTTAAAGGGATGCTCAAGTAGTTGCGTCTCCTGGTCGTTTGTGTGTGTGCCCTGTGTGCATGTGTTTGTGGCTGTACACACTGACTTTCCCAAGTCTGCCATGACTTTATACTTTTCATCAGTCAGTCATCATTATTATCATTAACTGGTGTTTCTTTTGATTAAGGACCCCCTTGAAAACGAGATGTTGCATCTCAAGGGGTTTTACATTAAATAAATTTAAAAAATGTATAAATTTCAAATTAGCCCATGTGGTTGTTTTTCCAACGACATCAATGTGCAGGTTTACAGTGTATAGCTGTCTGCGTCTTCAGCATTTACTATTAGCTAAATTAAAACATTGAGTTTATTCTCCAATTTAAACTGTATCAATCCGCATCCTCCACACTGTAGTATAGTCCCAACAGATGTGAAACGTCTGTTCATACAAAACAAAAATAAATTGCATCTTACTTTAGCAACACGCTGCCAACAACGTTTTATCTTCAGTAACTGTAATGGCATTGTAACAATGGAAAGACTATTAGTTAGTTATTAGTTATTAGATTAGTTAGGTTACCCTTTAATGAATAGAAGTAATGTTGTTAGTAACACCATTTATTTCAACGGCGTTTCTCCAATCACTGCCTACAGGGAAAGTTGAAAACCATGTGTGTGCAGATCAAATCTTGAACTGTTACTATAAAAGCGGGATCAATATGGGGTTATACAGGTCTTTATAGGCTGCATCCCTTATTAAATCCTTCTTTACTTTCATTTATTTAATCAAACTGGACTTAGTGCATTGCATTAAAACCCTGTGGTGCATCGTTTAATTACTAATGCACAAGCATTCATTCGTTGAATAATTTTTCTATACAGCTTTTTCCAATTCAGGGTCAGCGGGGGCTGGAGCCTATCCCAGTAATTAGCAGACGAGAGGCTGGGAATACCCTGGACAGGTCTCCAGTCTATCGCAGCATGCACAGGCAAATACTAAAAAGGTTTTATGTCCAGTTTTAGAACTTTATGCTAGTGCCCTTTGTAAAAGTTTTTACATTTCAGTTTTCCTTCAGTGAAACTTTTTCATATCATTATTATTGTTTTTTTCCCACTTTATTTCTCAGTTTATTGAAATGCTTGCTTATGCATGTGTATATATTTAATGATACGCGATTTAGCACCTTTTTTTGTGATTGTAGCAGTGAAGTTGTTGCTGTGAATTAGATGCAAAATGGGGTGGGATTTAGTAAGTTTTCTTCTTCCCACTCCCTTTCAGGCAATAATTTGTTTTCTA
The DNA here is from genome assembly GCA_037177495.1 of Rhadinocentrus ornatus. Taxonomy (NCBI): domain Eukaryota; kingdom Metazoa; phylum Chordata; class Actinopteri; order Atheriniformes; family Melanotaeniidae; genus Rhadinocentrus; species Rhadinocentrus ornatus. The sequence goes on from JBAMHW010000017.1 coordinate 10,680,887, forward strand.
TTTTTTGTTTCTTTTTTTGGTTCCTTGTTTGGATAATGACAGACTTGCATGTCTCCTCTGTTTGTTTTTTTCTTTTACTGTAAAGACGACTGCCTGAATTAAATAAATAATGAATGAATGAATTCATCTCAGCCTGATTCTGACTCAAAGACTGTGTGCTAAACCCTAAATCCAGTATTTGAGGCCTTCTTTCAAGCTTATATGAATGTTCTAGATCTCTCTGTTCATCACTGCTATTACTCTCTTGTGACTTCTCTGCACCACATATTTGTCACAGCTGTGCACCCCACATAGGGTAACGTGATGACGTCATTGACTCGCAACAATGTTACGTCTTGAAAGGTGGTAGTCTTAGCTTTAACCTAAAAAAAAATTACCATTTTATTATAGTATAGGCGGTTTAAATAGGGTTATGCAAATAAATTTTAAATTCAATCCAAAATGCTCCTATTATGTAAAAACTACAATTCCCTTAGCAGTGCCATACAGCTGTAAACAAATCAGTGTCATGATTGTAGTTCTTCCAGTTTTCAGAACAAGCTTGAAATATAGGGTTAAGAAACAAAATATGTGTTAAATAAATCAAATACCTAATAAAGCAAAACTAGTGATTACACTACTTTTAGATGATAGTTATTGATAAAATGGGGGTAAAATCTGGTTAGGATGCCTCCTGGACAGCCGATATCCGGAACACCTGATGATGCCATTTTTGCTGCAGCTCCCGTGACCCCGTCCCCAGATAAGCAGAAGGAAATTGATGGCTAGATGTATATTAGTGGTGAAGTGAAACATAACACACACATTTACACAAAATGATGTTGTGTAGATCAAAACTTTCATAGTTCAGCAAGAATGTGTAACTTTTTCTCATAACCTTTGTCAAATGAATGCATACTACCCATAGTTTGCTGTTGCTGTTGAAATTCTTTTGGCTAAAAGCATAGACAGGACGAATAAATGCACAGGCACAACAATTGCTTGTGTTGCTGGATATTTGTAGCAAATCCACGAAATGCTTTTGTACAATATTCTACGGACAAGTAATGAGTATATGTTGTTCTGCAAGGAATTTGTTGTTTACTGTAACAGCCTACCTCTTTTTTTTGTGTTTGTTGTGTTCAGTTTGATAATGCAGGTAAAAAAAATTCCTGGCAAGCAAACATCACAGAATAACTCAAGCAAGCATTTTCTAATCAACACACAGAAGTGCCGATAAAAACATGCAGATTACTTGCTCTGTTTGAGTGGACTCCAGCAGGCATTGTTGAAGCCTTCTTGGCACTGCGTAAATTTATCCCGTGATTAAAAAGCAAGGTACACGTTTGGTTTAGAAGAAGTAGAAATCAAATTTCACATGCCAGCCACAAGCTTCAAGTGAAGATTTTTCAAAACACAGTTCATTCATTTTCTCCGCATTGCCAAATGCTGTAGGCCAAATCACTTGGGACCTTGGGACCATTATTTGGACAATAAAGCTGTAGGAGTAGTTGGAATTATCATCATTATAACATTATTGGAATTGTTTAGTTATTTCTCCATGCTGTTGAAAGGCCGAAAAAGACTTATGTTAAATATTCATGGACAGAGAAATACTGTTTAGGGCTGTCATGATCATGTGATTGCAATTATGTTAGTTATATTTGATGGGAAAACTGCCATAAATGTCTTCATTAAAGTGTATAAAAGCAGTCAGAGGTTGTTATACTGTATTTCCACATTATTTCCTACAGTTTTATCATCAAGTTGACTTACTTATGGATTAAGTTAATGCCCTTGTAATGATGTAATGTCATTGCGCAACTGTCCTCTCATGTGCACATTTTATATTCACTATCTACAGCCAGAAATATTTATTTAAAAAAATAAATTACATTTTTTCAATAGATGTATTTTATTTTTGGAAAGACTAGTGAAATAGTTAAGTTTCTATAAAAGTTGTTTGTGTGAAATTATTGTGTTTCCCCATTCCTGCATGATACAGAATATCAGTTGCTCATGAGTCTGGAGCGCTCTTTGTTTAATTATTTGTTTTATAAAGACAATAGGCGGACTAGTTTAGCACCTGGACAGATCCATGTTGTTACAATGTTTTTATTTTTATTTTCATTTTAAGGATCTTTAAAGGCAAAATAAGTAGCATTGCCACCTATTGTTTCAAATCAGAACCGCAGTTGAAAGAGAAAAACTCGGAGAGCGTTGACTGTTTCGAATCCATGGTTTTTAATTAAGAAAAGCATAATTCACAAGAGCAGAGAATGAAAAAGATGTGATGTAAAAAGAAAAGTTACAGAAATGTGTCTGAGACCTGAGCTGAGGTGATGCATTAGCCATGCTGCCATGGCATGGGTTCACCTCTGTGCGCCACTAAGATGGTGTTGGGTTCACCAAGAGAGGCTCACTGTTCCCCGGTTTGACTATGTCACAGTCTCCCTGTGGGAGTCTGCCATGTGTCAGCAACCTTAATTACTAAACCTCGTCTCCTAAAAGATTAATGAAGCCTCTATCCTCACTGTATTTATCATCTTATCTAGTCATTTACATTCTGCTGTGCACACACACCACTGCATGTGCATGGCATAAGGTTTGTGAAAGTGCATTCATGCAAGAGCTAGAGTGATACCCTATCCTGTTTTTTTCAGTCTGCGTTATCCTTTGTGATTCCAATTTGAGACAGTTTTTACATGCTTTCAAAAATGAGGTGAAATGCTTTGAAAATGAGGCAAGCTGTTGAAACACATTTGTTTTCTTAATTGCCTGCCGTGCCCAAAACTCTGCCTCACTGTTGAAACCCTGCAGGGTAAGGCTTTGTTTGGCTTTTGTTAGTTCAATTTCACATTTAATTTTAGTATTACTGTTTCACGCAGCTTGACACGTGTGTTTTTATCTGAAATTTTTTGCTTTGTCAATGGCTGTGATATACCAAGTTGAGAATGTTTATCACTGTAAATTATTAGTGCTACTGCTCCCAGCTACGAGTAACTAATGATGCATCCTTTTAACTTGTTTCTACATTTTCACGGTGAAGCAAGTCAAACAGAGGAGGACTTTAAGATAGAGAGCAACAAAGAAAGCATGAAAAAGTGGAGAAGGTCACAGGGTTCTGTCTGTCTTTTATCTTCTTCTTACTGTAATGTAATATTAATGTGGTGGCCTCCTTACTTTCTTTCACCAGCCAGATCACTCATCTGGTTTGGAAAACTATGGCCTAGTTCAAGGGCATTCCCAAAACAAGTAATTGTTAATTTTATTGGAATCAAGAGTCAGGCTTCCTTCTCTTGCCTGCCTGTGTAAGTCTATCTGAATGTGTAACAAGGCAGTAAACCCTTTTCCAAGTTTAGTGGTACATTCAAATTACTGTGCAGATGGAAATTTCTATAAAAAATTAGTCCTCATTATTATGCATAACTGCAATTGTGCCCTTGAATTCCCCTTTCTCTTCAAGTCACCAAGTGTTCATTTGAATGATGTCCCAAATATAAACAAAATGTGAAAATGGCTGGGCAAGATGCTGCCAGCCAAATCACAGTTATTAATAACAATTTATGCCCAACGTCTTGTCTTTCTCACAGCTGTCATCAGGCAGAAGTATTGAGATAGGGAGGGTGGGGGTAGAGGTTAGAAAGGGAAAAAGAGGAAGCGAGTAGTTAAAGCCTCAGCGAAAATGTTTTTTTTCTTTAAATTGCTCTGCTCTGTAGCTGGATGTGGCACCGCACAGAGTTTGCCAGGAATTTAGAGAATATTTGTGTTAAATATGAATGTTTATGCAGGGATAATTAAGACAAGTTGCTGAAATTCAGCTAAGAGAGGAAATTTCAATGTCCCTTCTGTCCAAGATTGCAGTTATGCATTGTGCTTTTTAAAATATTTTTTATTATCTCTGATTATCTGAAGCACTTACTGAGAATGATCAGCGTTAATTGCTTGAGGAGCTGTTAATTTACATGATAATGTGGCGGAAAAAATGCAACCCCGTGTGACAGATGACAGATGATGATGGGCAAGTCAATTGAAGAGTAATTAAAGGAAACAAACATTTTGTTGGATACTGTAGTTTGATTAAAATCTCCTTTTAAGCAAATATAATATAATATTTTAGGTCAGTCATTTGAGTATTGCTATCATTTTCAATCATATGTTTAAGATCTCACAAGCTCTTGATATAAACAGGGGCGACACCCGTCTGAGTACAGCCCAGAGATTCCCTACTTGTGTTTGGTTTTTTTTGTTTGTTTGCTTTTCTCTATTTATTTTTTTTTATTAACACATTTTTTCATATTCTGAAAAGGTCATGTTTCTTTTCTTTTGTTTTTTTAATATCAGAAACATAATTTAGATCCTTCCTAACATGTCAACTGTTTAGGTATGACACTGCGACTGTGTATTGTTTTTTTAAGCTGTTGGGGTTTATAATTATGAAACAATTTTTTTTTTTTTACTAAAACAATTTAACCTCTCAGATTTAAACACCCACAAGAACTTTTTGAGTTAATCTCCTTTAGGATGAGGTAGTGGCGAACAGTTGCATATTCCTGTTCCCGACCACATAAAAAAATATTCTTATAGGAGTGATTTTGAGTGTGCATGGTTGTTTGTTTGTAATGGACTGGTAAACTGTCTGGGATGTATCGTAGTTCTTAAGCTGTGGCACCTGGGATAGGCTTTAGCTTGCCTTCAATCCTGAATAGGATTAAGCAGATACAGAAAAGAATTATGGAAATTTACTTTGAATGAAGAACAGCTCATGAATCTACATATGAAATATAGATTATGGGAGCCAGATAACATGGCTAGTAGAATAATACTTCAGTAATCTCAAAATAGGAAATGCATTTTCCAGTATAAAATGAACTTCTTCTATGCATTCACTGGTCATTGGTAATTTTAGGAGTCATAATAATAAACATTTCAGGAACAATAGGGTCCTTCCATACTTCGTATGGCTTGGACCCTAACTATGTAGAATAGCAGCAGTGGACACCACTGACCTTCTGTATTATTTGTTGTTGCAGTGGAGCTGATGAAGACTTCTATGCCGTTTCATGGCTGTGTTTTGTAGAAAGGTGTGCAGTGTTGTCCATGATGTTGAGTAATCCTTACAACATTCTTTGTATATTCAGCTCTCTATTTGAGTCACATACAGCACTTACAGTACAGTTTATAAAAGGATAGTTGAATACATAAAAGAAAATGTTTTTTGATATTGCTGAGGTATGAGGCATATGTGCTTGTAATTGAACAATCTTTTGAACATGAACGGTATATTTAGTTTTGTCTTGGTTCTTTTCAAATTCCAGGTAATGTTGATGAAAACTCAAATGTTATGTCACTAACCTGGGTAAAGACTGCTGTCATAATTATTAACTTTATTAACTTAATTAATAAATTTATTTATTTATTTTCTTTTAGACAACTGTTAAAAATCCAAACAGAGTCTGTGCTGGTGCTTTAACACAGACATGGTTGTGGTTCTGGCAAAAGCTCCGGCTCCGTTCTCAAGTCTCAGAACCTTGGAGCCTTCTTGCAACCTTGCTCACATTCACACCACTTTGACCACAATCAAAGTGGGTGGACTTCACTCCACAGAATCTGGAAAGATAAACATATGAACGTTGACAGCATAGGACAATTGTATCATTGGGTCATCAAAAAAGATACCACTACATTGTACACAGAACAGAAAAAGATGGCGTTTGTAGAGCAATTCGCTTTGGGAACCATTTCACAAGAGCTGTGGTTTTGGACTACCAAACTGCTGGTTCTGTGTGGACAAAGCATCCAAAAAGAATGTAAAAGAATCCCCTAAACACATCCCTATGTGGAGAGAGCCTGTGTGTGAATACCTAAACCTTCTAAATTGTATGTTGTAAATATCCAACAAAGAAAATCCCCAAAAAACACAAGAATTCTCCCCTGTATTTGAATACCTTAGAACATGAGCAGTAGAGTCCTTCAGTGACCAGCAATTCTAAAGACCTCGACTGAAATTGAGAAATGTTATGTATCACAAGCTCCATTTTAAAGTATTTGGATTCACTACATGAATGTGAGATTTATGCTTTTCTTTAAAAAGAAGATGCAGTGAAGAAAAGACCTTCAAAATTTTGCATTATGCATATGAGATTTTCCTCTTGTGTATTATTCTTCATGTAAAAGGTCTGCAGCCTCATGTTCACATTGAGAGTTAACCCTCCGAGAGGTCACTGCTACTTCATATGACATGAGTATTTCACCTCAAATACCAGCTGAAAAGGTGGCTAAAATGACATTAGAGACAGCATTTGGCAAACGATAGCGCAGCAATGTACTATCATTGTAATGTACAATTTTTTTTTAACATTAAAGCATGTAAAGCTATTTTAGTAATCTCACAAAATGAAATATGAACTTGTATATTAGCCAATTATATGTTAATCGAGGAATAGCATATGAGGTATTTTGCAGATATTTGTAATCTTGAGTGAAAATCTCTATTTAATTAAATAAGGAAGAAGTTGCTGCATTTAACACTACCTTAGTAAAAAACACTAACTGTAACAAGGCAACAGAGCTATTACTGTCTTATATTGAGGCCAAGACAGAATTGATTGCATGGTACTTAAGACTTCCTATGAGATTGTTTGGGCTTTTGGGGTTTTGCAATAATATTGAAGGACAAAGCAACAGAAGTGGTCTAACTCAGTGTCAAACTGTATACTCTTTTTGTCATACAGCTTATCCATAACATTTTTTTTTTTTTATCTCCACCAAGGCAGATGTTATGTTTTCAGCTGTGCATGTTTATCTGTCTGTCTGTTGCAACATAACTTCAAAAGAAACGGATGAATTTTGATAAAGTTTCAGGAAATCTCTGAAATGGAACGAGAAACAACTGATTAGATTTTGGGGATGTTTATTTTTTTTTTTATTATTATTATTTTTAAACATTATAACTGCCAACTTTCCAATATCCAATACCCCCTAGAACCTCCAAAGGATTTCATTTTGGCACCCTGCTGACTCAGCATAAAACTCATAAAAGGGGCGTTTAAAGAGGAAATTTTTTCCCTCTTTTAGGAGATAAAGCTTCAATAAATAAATAATTATTGATTAGCATTTGGGATTACTTTGGGTTTGTATTTCAAATAGAAAATGACAAAAACTCACTAGCTTGCAACATTCACTTATCTGCTAACGCAAAATTAAATAATTTTTAAATGTATTTATATTTTTTATCAATTATTTGAGGGGACAAATAGAAAAAAAGCAGCATATAATGTTAAAGTAAAGAAACAGCTCTGGATGTCAGTCGAGAGCTTAATAATGAACGCACGCTGGGTCTTTCTGGCATCAATGCAGCTCCGGTAGAGGACCCCTGCATTCAGTGCAGTGATGTCCAAAACATTATAAAACACAGCAACAGGCTGTCTTCTAGTTGCAGCTCGAAATGAATACTGCCTCACCATCGTGTCAAAGATGTCCACTCCTAACCTGGTCATATTTTAATAAGAGGAGCTGGTAATTTCTCTCCCATCTACATCTTCATTCATTTGTTGGAACATAGCCAAAGCTTATTCTCCATTCATTCCTCTGCTTTTGCTCTTTATTATTATTATTATTATGTTTTCAGCAGAGTTAGTTTGTGTTACGACCCAATACAAGGGTATGATAGGCATAACAAATATATGAGAACTGTGGACAGATGTATAAATGGGAGTTAATAGAATTTATTGTCACAAGTGGGAATGAGGACCAATACATACACAAAAGGTGGTGAATTAAGAGTTGGGGTTAGCGAAGCTGCTTAAAATCAAAAACCCAACATAAACAGCTATTTTCTATTTTTAACTCAAAAACAGCCAGTAAAAGCAAAACCGAAAATAATCAAAAAGGTGAATGAAAAACTGGCTCACTAATCTACAATGTTAATAAGAAAAAAAAAAAAAAAGGTGAAGCGGCTCCAATAACTAATTTTAACCAAATAACGCTATCCACAACTATAAACCTAGACTAGCCCAACACATTCTACTCTTATTAACTAACTAAAAAAATATAACAGAAGAAGCCAAAAGAGTTAAAAGTCTTACCTAGAAACAAAAAAAACAACAACAAGACTATCAGTCAGTTAATCAAAACCCAAACAGTTTTACCACTGTTGGAAGAAACCTACCTTAAGTTCAATCACCACCAAGTCAAACAAAGCACACTTTCAGAGGTCAAGATCACAAGCCCAGTGCAGACTGTCTGTGCAAACAGTTGCCAACAAGGAAGCAGGTGCAGCAGTCTTTTATTTCCTGGTGGTCGACAGCACGAGCCGGGATTGGACCTGCCATAATCCAATCAGGAGGGACGAGGCGAAGGTGTGTCACCCCAGCCAATAGTCAGCAGGCAAGAATCCCAGCAGCCAATCTCCAACGGGTGGTGGCACACAGGCATTTACATACAAAATAGGAAGACGATTAGGCATAATGCCAGCCACCCGTAACGGTCTGTCTCAACATAACTCCAAAAAGTTATGGACAGATTTGGATTACATTTTCAGGAAATGTTTTTTAGGTTTTCCTTACTATTGGGAGAAAGAGATAATTTAGCCAATTACAGCTTTTGTCTTATCAGATAATGCCTAGAGTCATTGGAAAAAATAAATAAATAAAATAATAATTTACAAGACATCGTGGTATGTTATAATCCGACATTGTTTGACCCAGATTATCTTGATATTATGGATCTGGTGATCTGGAAGGTTAGAAATATAGGGGGTACTGGTTTGGCTATTGGGTCTTTTGGGTTTTTTCTCAGGTAAGTGACTATGGCTTGGCAGAGGTCTGCACTCTCTGAATGTTTCCAGTTTGAATATGATTTCTCCTACAGCTCATGATTTTCGAACTGACTAATGCTTGTAGGATAAACCTTGAGTTATTTGTTGACAATAGGATAAGTCCAGTAGGTTATAAGTATTTATAAGTAGTTATTTCCTAAGTTCAAACCAAGAGAAAATGGACAGTTAAAAAAAAAAATATTATCAAATTATGAATTTCTTTAAATCCATTCTCCTAATTTGAAATGTTTAAAATTCATAATAATGTGGTTAATTAAGTTGCGTATTACAAAATATACTTTTAATTTAAATTATTATAAAATTTTGCAGTTTTTATGCACCCCCTCAAATTAAACTACCTTCATTTAACCTAAAATGGCACTTTAAATCTAGCATGTGTCTGCTTTAAAATGCAGCCTTTGGCTCGTAGTTTTTCATTTTTGTGCAATTGTTTACGATGGCTCCAATATTCTTTTAGAAACACACACCCATTTCCAACTAACCTTGGGCCAAGACGGAGGCTAAGGAGGGAGTAGCAAGAGCAAATAGGAGTATTAATCACAAGACAACCTCACCAACACTTCCCACTTCCATCACCTCCCACACACACACTCAAAGACACACACACACACAATTTAACAGGAGGCTGCAGCCACATACATGGAACTCCCTGCCAGACAGAACCAATCATTCTCAGGGAGGCAATGAGATCCCTGACGAGCAGCATCAATAGTAATCATAGAATTTGCCATGATGGTGATGGATTTTTATGCCTTTCTGCCCTCATTACAGGTCAGTCCAATAGCTTAGCGAAACTTGTATATACTTTGCTAAATTCTTGAATACTACTTAAAAATGTATTGTAGCACAGGGTTTATGGTACAGTACAATTATTGTTTTATCTTGTTTTACATATTATTAGGGATGCACAATATATCGGCATTAATATCCGTATCGGTCGATGTTAGTCATTCTTTAACATATCGGTATCGGTCCGATAACGAAACTGGGCCGATATTAACAGCCGATATTTATTTTATATAACAGTGATGCAGCACTGAACTGTGGGATGTAACTGAAGCTAAAAGCAATGTCAGCTTTGTGGTATTTTTTCACAATGTCAAAAGAAGATACTCCAAGAGCAGTATGCAGTATTTGCAAAGTTGAAGTGAT
>JBAMHW010000017.1:10713697-10728822 GCA_037177495.1 Rhadinocentrus ornatus
CCCCCAGCCGAGGCTCGAACCAGCGACCTTCTTGCTGTGAGGCTGCGGTGCTAACCACCACACCACCGTGCAGCCATGTTTTAAAACATAAATATGAAAATGCTATTTAATGAATGTCACTTTTTTCACTCATATTTTGTACACTACGTCCCTAAAATATGAGCTTTAGACCACATAATGATTAGAGACCCACTGGTAACTGCATAAAAAAGCAAACGTTTCCGCATGTGTACCAGTATCGCAACGTTGTCTCGTCAAACAAAGATTGTGATGAATTCCGCAGATCTCCTAATTATATTTTGGTACACCTGTAGTGCGTATTTGGGCCTTTACAAAATGTCTTGAACTGAACAAAGTAAAGACGGAACCAAAAGAAAATTAGACTTAATATTTTTTATGTTGTATAAAACACATTTTTTTAATATAAATACATATTTGTCAATAGAAAGTCAATTATTTGTGTTTATTTATTTATATATTTAATCTGCTGTGGTTACAATTATCATGATTATTAACCCTACTCGTGAACATCAAGTCTCTACTGCCAATGCTCTGCTACAAATCGACTTGGATTTTTAACTGTGAAATTTTTTGGATTTTCTTTTTCCACTTTCTGACACTAAACCAACTGAATAAGTATTACTCAGATATCAAAAACGGGTATAGCATTATTTCACATTAGATCCCCTAAAAAGTATGAGTTAACCACAAAATTGTTTTTAAATATGCAATAGACTGGTTTTGATGTTGTTTGTTGATATACAAGTTGTAACAACTATATCACATGCCTTAGGTATAATCACTCAGGAAAGGGTGCTTCCTATTTACTCTGACAAGGATCCTTAATAAGAACTGTTTTATTCTTTTGTATCATTCATTTATTTATTTTTTATTCACTCCTTTGAGCAGTTTGTCTGCCAGTTGTTGTTACCATGGACAAAGAGACAGAGACAGACATATGGCAGTATGAGGACACACAGCCAGAACAGGTTCTGATCAGAGGTTTTGTGGTGGGTGGTCTTGCTGTCTTTTTAGAGGTAAAGTCAGACTCCAATTCATTAAGCCCTGTTTATGGCTAATTGCTCCTCTTTCCTGCCAGCTAATCATGGTGCTATATTGACCAACTGTACCTGCCAAATGCATTGGCTGCACTCAAAACAGACGCTCTTCCTCGAATGCAAACATACCACTTTACCACACTGGCAATGGATACTGCTGGCTTATCAGCCACACACTGTGATCTTGATGTAACGAGGAGCGTTGTGATCCCATCACAGAACTGGCTGTGACCACTCAGTCTCTCAACAATCCTCTGAGACACAAAGAAACACAATTTTCTGTTAAATGGGGACTATTTTTACCCAGAGGAAATAGACCTGAGGTGCACTGCCAGGAAGGTTGTTGATGACAGACCATCAGGTAATCAGCACAGTTCAGAGAATTACCTGCGGGTAGGAACTACTGTGGTTTCGGACTGACAGATAGAGATTGATGACTTCACTTGTGGTTAAACTTCCTATAGAACTGCATTTTTTTTTTGCTTCAAGCTGAGTATTCGTTATTCTTAATTACCCTTTCTTTTTAATGAATTCCCATGCACGTGTATGTCCACACATGCACTTTGCACATGTGACATCACAATCAGCAACCACTCTCTAAACCCTCTTATCCTTCCTCTGGGGGCACAGCTTAGAGTAAACAAAGGGAAATAGAAAGACTGGGAAAGATAGAGTGGATTATCATCTCTCTTCTCTTGAAAATGGGGAAGATCAGCAAGTCATTTACACAATATAATTCATTTAAGATGTATAATTCCCTCAAAACTAATGGGCTTAAGCACAACAGCTGTTACCATCAAGTTACGTTCCAGTCAAAGTGGCTAATTAAGAGCGGATTGTTCTGCAGTTTGGTGTCCCAGCATAAAGTGTGTTTTGTTTTTTTTTGTTTCTTGGCAAAGTTCTACAGCCAGGAAAGTTCCAAACCAGCAAACAGCTAAAATGTGTGCTTTTACAGAGGTGCTCACACCTATTGATAATCAAGTGATTTGATTTAGCAGCACCTGACTGCTCCTTAAACTTCTTGTTGCCTATGGAAGCAGTGACAGTGTATTTAGATTTTTTTTTCCACTATTGCATATTTTCTTAATTTTTGTTTAGATATTTATATTTAAAAGAAAAGGATGTATTTTGCTGATTTTAATGCCTGGTAAGGATGATTAAATTGTTAAACTATGTTGTCAATTCAGGATATTTTACTCTAAGATATGACACTACTATGTTTTATTCAACACTTCAGTACAACAATGTCTGAGTGATCCCACTATAGTGCAGAACATCCAGATGTGTTGAGGTAGTGGCTGTTGCTTCATGCTTTATTTATGCACACAAGTAAGTGTAATAAATACTTTGGAATATTTCCAGTTATCAGTGCAGCTCACACGGAATACTTAAGATTTTTACATACATATTTATTTGCACAGCTGTGGAGAGTGTTTGCACCTGGTGGGCTGGAGTTCATGAATAACAACAATACTCATATCTTACCCAGGCATTAGCACATGGCTGCAAATATACTGCAGCATGGTCCACTTTTAGTAGAGTATAAATAAAAACTAATGAGTTATGCTGCAGGGGGTCTTAAGATTTAGCAAAACAAACTATTTCAGTACTGTTGATTTATTTTATTTTTTCTGTCATACTAAATTCTTCTTCCTTTCTGTTTTGTTCTTTTATTTTCTTTCCCTGCTGGCCTGACTGGTCCCTGACCATTGTTGTTTCATCAACAGGTAAGCACAACATTTCCTGTACTTTGACAGATATTTGATGTCTGGATCTGTTTCACTCACTTTATACGCATCCTTTTGCCCCCAACTTGTGGAGATTCTATTTACTGTTTGTCACTTTCAGCCCTATTAAGTAAAAGTGGAAACCTGAACTTATTTGTTCTTTCTGTATTTACAAATTTGATTTGTGATAGAGAAATCTTAGTTCACTCTTTATATTATCTATATTTAAGAATCAGTTTCTTTCTGCTTAGTTACCACATGAGATTTCATAAGTTAGCTTGAAAATGTATCTGGGCAAATAAATAATCTTTTCTTCAATGATCTTCATAAACTATGGTTAGAATCAACTATAATACTTTAATGTGACTCAGATGTATTAAGTAAACTCCCTTAACAGCCATTTGTGCCAGTTCTCTCCAAAACCTGCATCTTTATTCTCATTAATTCTTCATTTCGCCCTTGGCCCCAAGATCCCAGAAGCACATTATTGAAAGCTGCAATACTCACAAATCTTTTGCTAGGAGCAGTATAATGAACTGCCAAACATTTGCATTGCCTGTTGACCCGGTCAGTGAAATAGCCCTTGGTCAAACCAAGCCACACACTGAAGCTGGGTTTATTGACTTATCCCCGGAACCTGGTGTTTGTGCTAAGTTTTGTCAGTTTAATTATCATTTCTTATCCTTTTGCAGAAAGAGTCTGTTTTTATAATCCAAATAATGAGCAACACTGTGTTACTGATTAACTTTTGAGAGCACAATCAGAAAAAGTCAACATTGTAGATAAAAATCTGAGATAAAGAAGACTTTGGGATTTTAATGCACCTCATGTACTTCAAATTAAATGTCAATCACACTAAATCCCATGTGATTAATCTTATTTATGTGGAGCATACAAACAAACAGACCAAATCTGACATAATATTTAATTAAATACAAGAAAACAACATAAAAATTTCTGACATCTGAAAAAAAAGTAGGAACTTTCCATTCTATTTATCCCAATAGTTATGAATATAAATAAACACAAATGTCTTTGCTCATTGTAACTTGCCTATTTATGCTATTTATGCTGGGTGGAAGTTCAAATAAGTTGGACCCACAGGCATTTAAATGAGCAAAGAAACAAATTACATTGGAATGCTTCTGATAGTGTTGAAAACGAAGGCTGTGAGTAAGCTCACAGTGCCAAGCACAGGCAATTAAAACTTCAGACCTTTAAGCAAAAATGTCATTCATTCCAATGCTGTGTGTCTCAAAGGAAAAGCTGCAGCCTAGGCATCTGTTTAACAAGTATACATTAAGATAGAGGCATGCTTTGGAGACACTATCTCAGTTCGAAGCTGGAGGTTAGTGGGAGGGTTTCAGGGGTCTTCTACTGATCATGGCTGTAGTAAATATCTGTTATGGCCAATAATAAACAGAGAACATATAAGATTGCTGCTACTGTCAGCAGAAAGCTTGCTACTACATCATTCTAATGGCTTCCCAAATGGTCAGTATCTACCATTGTCTCAAAGCACTCATGGCAAGAAGAACCATCTCCCTTTATTTCTTTCACTATCCTAGGTGTTGAGAAATACACATTAGTGCTTCATGAGATCTGCCACCCATCTGTATAAAACTCTGTCCAATGTAAAATTTACAGTTAGTCTTGCGTTGCCAGTTTTACAGGCTTGTTTTAGTGTTGGATGGAACCAGTGTGTGAAGAGCTAAGCAGTAAATCCAGAGCCATTACTCGTCTACTTTCATCCCACCAATGTACGCGAGGATTTAAATCATGATATGTAAAAGGCTTTACTGCTATGCAATATTTGAGCCATCTCACACAGACACACAGAGATTTATCCATATAACCAAAAATTGCTATTCAAGGTAAATAAACAGATCACAACTCAAGGATGCATAAAGAATTAAAACATTTACGTTTAGACTCAAACTTTTGTGAGCATCATTAACTTTTTTTTTGTTCTGGCTTTGGGCCAGAATTAATTGCCAAATAGTAATGTACTTAACTTTTCAATATCTTACTGAGGATGCTAAACTGAAGAAAGATATTAGAGCATAAAAGACTTTATCTTGGGCTTTTCTGCTGCCCCTGCAATAAAAGAAAAAACTGCCTGTGAGAGAAAGTGCATGTGTAAAAAGGTGCTTCAAATTGATGATAATCAGGACAATGGCACGTTATTAAATGTGTATGATGTTAATGATAAAATGTACATTAAAAAAGGAGGAAAATAAGAAAAAAGAGAGAGAATGTGAAAAGAATGAAGTTGTTTGATTTGTTTGAACTAGTATCTGTGTTTACTTGAAACATAGATACCAAACTTAGCTGAAGTAGAGCAGACCTTGACCACTGATCATGATCAGTGATTTGTAGATCTTCAGATCATATTTTTATTAGGGCTGCCAAATGATTAAAATGTTTTACCCATATTAATCACAGCTTTTAAATGAATAAATCATGATTAATCACAATATGCAAAAAATATGCCCATTTTTACTGTATTGTAGCAACAGAAGGGTGTATATATGTACACACACTCATTCTTTTTATCAGTAAGACTTTATTTTGACGGTGTCTTGTCACAGTGGTGAAAAGAATCCACCAGAACCCATTTTATCCTCCAAACAGGATTCGCCTCTGAGGCCAGAGATGTTCATTCTCCTAGTTTAACAATCCCAGAGCTGCTCTGATAGCTTTCTTGTGTTTCATCCCGTCTGCTACAAAGAGTTTGGTTGTGCTGCTATGCAGCCAGAGTTTGTGTGCAGTGGTCATGTGACAGCAAAGCTGCATTTCATTTGTGAAAACACGGCAAGTGTAAAAAGGTGCATTTGAGAAAAATGCACTAAACACTAAACTTTGATGTCAAGTAGGGGGCCTTACCATCCCATGGCTGCTAGTTTGAGACCCAAGATCTACGGCAGCATCATGTGTAAACTGCTTTATTCCAGCTTAGCTAGTGTAACCCTGGTTAATCTCTGATTTCTCTTTACTAAGAATTAACTAGGGTTACATTAGCCTCTGGCTAATACAGATTAAACGTTAAACAGCATTTTTTTATGTCAGATGAAACCACATATCTCTGCGCTGAAACCTCTTTTCTTCCACCTAAAATGCACCCCACCATAACTTGTCCCTCCCTGTCTCTCGAAGCACACGCCGTCTCTGATGGTACTTGAACAGACGGCTCATCTCGGTCCATCTTGCTTCTAAACTCAACACCTTAAATTCCCGCTCCCATTTCGATAAACTCATTGTACAATGAGTTTAATTTAAATCGGTTAAATTCTGACTCTTAGTTTTTATCATGAAATATTGTGACATGTGACAGAGGGCGCTTGTTTAATGTTCCAAGTTTCACTACAGTGACACTGTCACCCTGGGAATAGCATATTGGATGCATATAGCATGTTTAGAACACAGTATATGCTGTTTAATTCAGCATCTAACTATCAGCTGCCAAAACCAGGTCCCTCATTACCCATCAGCCCATTTGCCAGCTGCCTCATCATTACTCATCTCCCCCAGCAGCCCCTGTCACTCAAAATGCCCGAGCATAAGCTGGAAATTTCAATTAATGTGTGTTGTATGCAAGCATGTCTGTCTGCTTGTCGGCTCGCCTGTGTGTGTGTGTGTTCCTGTGTGTGTGGGTCTGTGAGAGAGATATATGTTTTAAGAGGGAGGTTACTGTAAGTGTGGAGAAAATAATGACTGGGTGAATGGGATGTTGTCAGAAGGGGAAAGACTTGTGTCCTGAAGATACAGTAACTATCCATTATATATGACTAATTTAGAGAGATAGAGCATGTGCATAAAGATGGCAACATATACAGATATAGTTGGAATTAACTTTGATTTGCAAGTAGCAAACAGGGTTTAACAAGGTTTGTTTACTTGTCAAACCTCATATATGTCCCAAAATTTTGGATTTGTGGAAGTTATATTTTCATGAACTGTTTTTTTCCCCCATATTATGGATTTCCTGATAAAGATGATAACTTTATTTTGTCCAAAAGGTAAACTGTTGAGAGAAAACAAAAAGCAAAAACAAACAAACAAAATAAAAAACATCCTGCCTACAGTCATTAAAGTGTCAATTTGGTAAGACCTTTCACCAAGTAAATATAGTAAAATATTATTTTAGATTGGAATTATTTTGCATTATATTAAAACAATTGATAACTGGGGAGAAAATAACTATTTTTTATTTGACAGTATGTAAACACGTAAAGCTTTAGATTTAGCATTCTTTTATAGTTTTTATAGTTTTATGTGTTCAGCACCAAAAAAAAAAAGAAAATAAAGTGAACATAGCCTGTGAAGGTTAAGCTATTGTAAAAATAAACAAAGATACCAGATAAATCTTTAGGTAACATTTTCTCTTAACATTTAATTTTGGTAAATTATTGGATCATTTAAATTTATTTGTCAAATCTAGAAAAATCAAGCTTTAAAAAGTAAAATTGTAACATTTGAAATATGACCCAGATATGCTGCTTTTTGTCAGGTGTTTGAAGCTACAAGGAAGCCACTGGCTCAGTCTCAACTATATGCTGTCTTATGTTAGAAATTTAGTAATAAAAAAAACAGAATCTGACTTCTGAAAAATGTTAGTAACTAAATCTTTCCAACATCTCAAGAGTTAAAAATTTTGTATTTTATTTAGAAATGTGTTAGAGTAGAGCTATAAGATTAAATAAAATTGAATTTTCAACTACAAGTACCTAAAAGAAACCTAAAAGACTACAATACTCAATACTACAATGTTACATACTTTGTTTCTTTTCATGGTTGTCTGTTTAAAAATGGGAGAATAATAAATTTGAACAAACAGAACTGATTTAGCACAAAGTTTTTTCATTTATTTGGTAGCTGCTTGGTATTGTTTATATAAGATTTCCACCAATGTGCTGTAATCCCACTGCATCTGTATGCACAATAATGCTCTGCTGTATATGAGCCAGCTCTCATTTGGCTGTGGGATTCAGTGTTCTGACAGCAAAAGCCTTCGTATTGCCAAGGCACAATTTTGGTTTAGCCAAGAATAATTATGGTGAGTGAACATTACAGGATGCATTGATTCATCCTGCAATGATTCATTCACCTTGGTGTCAGCTTTAAACTATGATTTTGGACATTTCTGAGTGAACTGTATTTTGGCCCACTATAAGGCTGTTGAAGTTTATTTTTTATTATTTTTTTAGAGACTAGTTTAACTCTCTAAGTCTCTGTAGATTTGTTGTGTGGGTAAGAGGTAGCTGTCTGTACATGAAATGTGCATTACAGAAGGTAAGCAAATGCCAAGGATATACAGTGTAGCACTTTTCATAAAGTTAAATATAATTTTTTACCAGATGTTTATGTCAATTGGATTAATTTGTACATAACTAATGTATTTATTTCATATTCAGAGAGATGTGTGGCTTGAATTTTTTAAGTCTAACATGTTGGACGGAGGTGAAGTCTGTGTGGGTAGTCAAGTGTTTACATCATCTGAAAATGTCAAATATAGTGATACTGTAGTAGAAGCAAAAAGAAGATGCAGAGGTGAGAAATTGATGGAGGAGAGAAAGAAAAAGTTTTCTCAATGCCAGATGGAGAAGCAGTTGGCACCTCTCTCATTACTGTGGGGATTGATTTTCCTCTTTTGCACTAATACACATACTTAGAATTGCACAAACACACAAGCACATGCAGAGTTACCTCCTGTCACTCTGCACCACCTGCCTAGCACCTGGTCATCAAAGCAAGACCAAGGAGGGCTCTCATCTTCCGTGTGGGAAGGAGTTAGAGACACAGAGAAGGAGTGGAAGGGCACCAATGCCATATGCTTTCTCCTTTGGTTGCTGCACCTCTAAATTGATGCCTGATTCTTTTCCCTGTAATTCATCAGTTTACCTGAATCGGCTTTCTATCATCTCTTGCCATATAGTATCTCCCCCTGTTTCTATCCTGTGTGGGCAGACGTGTGTCAGTGTCACGCCCTCGCAATCAAGGCAAGCAAGGCCTGTTGCACCTATGAAAAATTAACTGTGACACAGATGGGTGGAGTAGCTTCCCCCCTTGATCCAAACGGTGCAACATAAGGACATACCCTGACCAACACATGTCAGACAAAACTGTTGGGCACCATCAAAGATTGCTTTATGGTTTCATTGAATGTGGGCCAGGAAGTGAAACCACAGAGTGAGCTAGGCACATTCACACTCACTGATAAGTAGCACAGACAGAGACAGTTGCAGTAAATGAGATGATGATAAAAGATCTTTTTTTTTTTTTTAATAAAAGTAAAATGTAAAAAGCATCACTGATACCGTGCTTCATTTTTTAAAGCAATTTCACCACGTTTTAAATAAGTAAATCATCTGCCATGCCGAACTTCTGTCTCTTGGCCTGCTAAGCTGGAGCACTGCTCCGGTTTTAGCCGCAAAGTGACAGCCTGAGTCAGCTAAACAATGTACTCAAATCCAAATGCACTCGGCATCATTGTCTGACAGATATGTCACTGGAACAAGAGTGGCCAGCAACGTGTAGCTACTAAGTACTGAGAATATCCTGATGTGTTACAAAGCTGACATGATTACTGGTGCTTGAGCTGTGTGACAGATGTGTTCTCATTTATTTTGGATTTTGAAAGGATACTATGAGTGTGAAATTTGCAACTCTTTCCAAGCCCAAACTTAATTTAAATCTTGTGAAAAATCAGCATGAATTAATATAGAATCAGCATCTTCTAGCAAATACTGTATAATAAACAGTATAAAAGACATTACAAATTAAATTAAATGCATTTAACTGAATGGCACAGGTTTACACTGTATTATGTCCAGTTTCTGAATACAGACAAACCACCAGTGGGAGGTTATGGGAGAAAAACTTCAGGGGGTAGGTGATATTTAACTAAAAATGGATATACATGAACCTTTCTCTGCTGAAGGCTCCCTGTGTGTTACACCTGCAGAGATGTTAATATTGGGAATGCATTGTTATTTAAAGCGAGACTAATAACTCTGCTAATGTGCTGTATTAATTCACACATGCATTTATTAACACATATTATGCAAACTTCTTTTCCCAGACAGACGGGATACAGTTTCTCAATGGTCGTGGTTAAATAAGTCTTTTACAATGGCTGTTTTGATTGTAATGTCATACATGGTTTAAATATGCATATAGTTAAGTTCAGAGCTATTTTTAATTCTGTGCAATTGAAATATAAGAGGTGCCATAAGATATAATACCACTGTTTCCTTCAAATTGGGTGGAGGATGAAGGAAAATCATTTTGCTCCTGCCCTAATGTCTTTATATATAATGGCCTATTAGATTCTTGCTTTACAGCATGGGAAGTGCAGTGCTTACACCAAACTGTCTCCAACCAGCATAGGCTTGAGAATCTAATGAGAACAATGACTTTGTATTTTATTTAGATAGGTGAATAGTCTTTCTATCTCTGTCCCCCACCATCAGCTTTCCTACTCTTCCCTCTGCAGGCATCCATTTTTAAGAATGTCTTCCTGTCTTCATTCTTTTATTTCTTTTTTCTACTCCGCCAGTCGTGTTTAGGCATCCTTTCAGCTCTATTTCTATCACTCTTTGTCTCTTCTCCTCTCCTCCTTGTGTTCTCCACTGTGCTCTGCACAGGCAACCTAAATACAATTACAGTCTACAGCTGAATGGAGAGGAAGGGTCCTCAGGGATCCCCAGAAACAGGAAATGGTCAGGAGGGTTGGACTGAGGAGGGAACAGCAAATCCCTAATTCAATTGGCTGAACCTTGGCAACAAGCCCCTGGCGACTCTTACTGTGGAATCAGTGGAATCAAACAATGTGGCCCAAACCGCAGGAGAGATTTTCATCCACACTTGTAAACACACACACGTGCGCATTGACACAGACGCATCTCATTTTCCCTTCCCTTTGTGCTAAATTCCTCTCCATTCTTTGTTTACTCCTAACCTTTCCTTAATACGTTACAGCGCATGATATTAACCAAAAAAACAGTGCTTGTCATCAAGATTTGGCCTAAAACTCTTACAGTCTACAGTTTTCCATGTTGTGCTAAACTCCATCGTTGCCTTAACTGGGGAGGCAATCAATACCCGCACGATGTGTCAGCATTGTTGACCTCCGGTTTAGGGCTTATGGGTTACACTTGATTGCTGTGGAGCTGCACAGTCACCACACTCACACAGAAAAACATACAGGCAAGACTGCGTGTGAGAAGAAAATCAATCTGTACAATCACTAGATCTTTTAATTCACATGGTGGGAGTCCAACAGCGAAAAAAGCCAGTCAGCAAGTATACATTCTCATAAGATTTAACAACTAATGTCTCGGGGCAATAATACAGAAATTATCTTAGGGAAATCTCACTTGTTAGTTATAAATAATTTCATGCTTACTGGCTGAGTTTAAACTTGCTTTGAGGATTGTAACTTTAAATGAGAACATCTGATGTTGCCACCTTAATTTCTTGTTGAAAAGCCCCTAATGCAGCCACAACCCCAAGCATTCGCTAATGTCACATAATGTGGAGGTAGCTAGTGGTCTGAGGATAAGTCATGAGTGAACTCATAAAAGATTCATAGTTGACTGAAAGCACGTCTATGTCATAAAATAAAATGTTAGACTTTCTGTTATTTACATATTTGCAACACAGTTTTATATAAATGTGGATGGAAGAAATCATTATTGTTTGAACAAATTCTTAGCCAACATTATCATCTCAATTAGTCAGTTAACACAATATGTGTTGACTGAATAAATTAAAACAGATGGTATGGAGAATCCACGGCATAGAGGCTGCCCAGGGGCATGTCCTCCAACCAGTAAAAAAGATATCTATTGAAAAAAATAAGTAAAAAACTTTAAAATATTTATTATTGCATCATGTTGTATTTTTTGCTTCCCTCTCCCTTAGCACTACATCTTCTCCTCTTCCCTGCACCTCCTACTCCTCTAAGCCTTTATTCTTAGATGTACATGCCTCTGTTGCTCTAATGCTTGTTTGAATAGCAGTTATTAGGCCCCATAACCTTACTGATAATTGGAACAAAGTGGGGGATCAATGCAGAAGGCTCACACTTACACAAAAGCATAAACAACCACATTTCCACACAAACACACAATGGCACATTCGTGTACACAGCAGACTGGAACTCAGGAATCAATACAGCTCAGAGGCAGGATTTTCCTCAGTATTTATAATGCATGCTCAAGACAAGCTGGCATTGAACATGTTTTGCAACAGAAAAAAAGGAAAAGACACAACAGTTTGCACAGTTAGTTTTTTTTCTATATTTGTTTTTGTAGCTTATTAGCACAGTCTTAAATACTACATACATCTTACAAGTTTACCCCAGGATATTGCAAGCAAGCCGTTTCCGCAAACAGACAAAAAACATACTGTAATTTCATCGAATTTCAGCATCAATTTTTCTGGTTTGGTTATGCCTAAATTTGGTCATCTCCGTTCCTAATTGTCAGACTGAAAGTGCTTATGTCAGACAGGAAACTCCCCCTTTTGGCAATGATTACACCTCTAAAAACATGTGTCTGATTATCAAAATTATGTTAAAAAGGTTCACTTAAACGATTTGAGTTGAATTTAATGAAAATAATCCATTTAAATAGCTTAAATGCCCTGTAATGGCCTACAGTATTGTGCAAGAGTAATGAACCACCACTCAATTCTTTAAATGGGTGCGTGGGGAGGGGCACAACCGAGAGAAAAATCTCTCTCCCAGGCGACCAACTCCTAAGATGGCCGCTGTAGGCGCCCCTGCCTCCCTAGGACCGCCCGAGGGCAGAAGGGCAAAGGCCCTGCCCGGCCAAGAGTCCACAGACATCAAGAGTCCACAGACGCCCACCCACCACCGGTAGTCCCCGCCACCACCCCAGGGGACCAGAGAGCCCAGGTTGCACAAATATAACTCCGGTCAGACCCAAGGCCCGGTTCCCCCAGCCACCCCGAAGCAACCACGGCGGCAGGGGGAGAGAGCGAGAGAGAGAAGACTCCTCCAGTTCCACCCCCCATGAGCCCTAACCCCCATTCCCACCAATAGTGTCCATATTGATGTCACTTAAGTCACCCAGTAAACAAAGTTTAGAACATGCAGAAATGTTACATCTGACCCATTAATTACCCGCATTTGGTACACCCAGTATCTTTAGGTTCTTGATGAGACTAATTTTAATCAGACAGGATTTGTTTTATGAGTGTCTTTTTCTCCAGGTATAAATATCTACCTACATTTTTGTTTCCATGTGTGCGGATGTTTGGTATGTATGGGAGCTTATGTGTTTGCGTATTTCTCTAGAAAAATGTCCAATGCTTAATAGAGTTTCTCCTAAGGGAGGATAACGCAGCCAACTGAGACTAACTGGCAGGTCTAAGTGGAAGTGTGCCGATGTAGGAGGTTACTACCTCCTATTAAAACAAGAAATATATTTAATCATGACCTCTATGTGTCCTTCTTTCAGGACAACAGCATGGCAAATGTTAGCCAGACACACAGTGTTTTTGTTTTGTTTTATTTTTTTCCTTCACAGCTACAAATAACCTGTTACCGGTTCAGTACTGGGGAGATTCACAAAATCTATTTGCTCTGAAATCTTAAAATAAATGGCTTCAAATAAATAAACAATATGAATTTATGTCACACCGAGAAATGTAATAATGTGTATTTATCCTTTTCTAAAAGTTATATTCTATGCATATCTGTGCACATCTTTTCTAACTGTAAACAACATAGTTCCTTAATTAATGTTTGAGAACTTGACTTTAAAAAGTAACTAATTAGATTACTCCCATTACAAAGTCATTACTCATGTTACTGCATTACTTGCGGATAAAAGTAATGCATTATAATGCCTGTTGTGTGTAATCTGAAGCTCTACAGGCTGATAACAGGAATGACAGATGCGATATTGCTGTACAGCACTTAATAGTGAGAAATTTCACAAATAAACATTAAGTCAAGAGTGCGGGGCTCAATTCATATGACTGATCAAGTTGGCGGAATTTCTTTAATTTTAAGAGAGATGGTGACTACTACTCCTGGGTGTGTCTCTTTCACCATATAACAAGTAATAGATCCATTGACTTTCCTTGTATGAGCTGTAGCATTAGTCGAGTTGAAAGCTAGCTTTTGTTGTTTTGGGGCTGTAGCTCCAGAGTAATCATCTTTCTATTTTTTTGTAGTACAGCTTCTTTCTATCTGAAGCTGTAAATACGTGTGCAGGACAGGACTGATTGTCTCCTGAGCAGAAGAGACGCAGGGCAAGTCCCGGTTTTTTCCCGAATTTATTTATTTATTTTTTTTGCACATGTGCAAGTTGAAATGGTAAAATGACAAAAGTGACAAAATACTTTAAATCAAAAGAGTTTCTTGAAATACAAAACTAAAATGGAGCATTAAAAATAAATCTGAGTACTATTCTGTCTTACTTTGTAACACTTTTTTGTAATAAATATTTGTTTAGAATGCCAATTAACTGATTTTGATGGGTTTAATAAAAATGAACCCAAGTGTACCTACTTGTCTGAGTACTTTTAGCTGGTTGTGAGCAAAAATAGATCTCTCCAGCTGTGTTTGGACTATGGAAATGAAGACTGAGAAAGAAAGATTTTATTATTTCTGCATCAGCCAAATGACACTCTTTAAAAGGGGATGGGTGACGACTCAATGGTCTCCTGGATTACTACCTGACCGGCAGGCCACAGTTTGTCCATCTGGGCAACGTCCTGTCTGATGGTGGTGGTCAATGATTTAGCTAAGCTCCTCAGGGGACTGTGCTGTCTCTTTTTCTCTTCACCTCATACACCACGGATTTTCAGGACAACACTGAGTCATTCCACCTTAAGAAATTTCCTGATGACTCAGCTGTTGTTAGATGTATTGGACAGGGAAGGGAGGAAGAACAAACTGGTTTTCATCATGGCGAACTCCGACCATCCTCTCCACCACACAATGGTCAGACAGCGGAACTCCTTCTCTGAGACGCTTCGCTTTTGTATGGACAGAAACAGGAAATCTTTCCTGTCACATTCCATCAGTCTGTTCAAAAACTCACCTCTGGCAGGCAGGGAAGAGCCTTCTTAGACAACGGGCTTTACCTGCTGCTCTTATCCACTTGCCATTTTATTGTACTTTTTAAATTCTATTTTAGTTTGCACGTTGTTTTTCTTGCTTTTGATTTTGCACATCCTTATTCTCTCTAGCTCTGTTGATTTTTACATGCTGTACATAGATTTGTATATTTTATCTATCTATCTATCTATCTATCTATCTATCTATCTATCTATCTATCTATCTATCTATCTATCTATCTAT
>JBAMHW010000017.1:10735669-10755402 GCA_037177495.1 Rhadinocentrus ornatus
CCCTTCTTGTGCTTACACAGCTCTCTGGGCTCTTGCCTATGGACAGCAATAATAGGAGATTGTTGAGGTCAACTTTAATTTGATTGAGGGGAAAAAATCAAACAAGTCACCATTTTTTTTATTTATTCAGTTCAATTGCAACACTCGAAAGGAATAAGTGCTTGTTCAATTTGTTCAAAATGACCCAGATGAGTTCAAATTTGGCTTTGGTAAATGAACAGCTCCCCTTTTGGTTTTCAGTAAATCAGCTGAGCCATGAAATGGAATTATTCATGTCTTCCAGCCTTGGGTAAAGGTAATGAGTGACACAGTCTGTGTCAGCACCTTGATTTTACTCTTACTGAGCATAATCAGTAAGAGAGTTTAATCATATCACATTTTACTAAACCTCTTTACATAAATGAAGCTTCTCACAGATAAATCCACACGTATAAAGTAATAAATCTATTGCCTGACAAAATACAAAGATGTTTCATTTGAAGTGTAATTTTTCGCAAAAGAAAGTGACAGGTCATCAGCTTGAAACTACTTAGCCAAGAATTTAGATGATACATTGCAATTCTTTTAGCATTCTGGTTTATTTTAGCACGCTAGATAAGTCTATACTGAGCCAGAACCAGAACCATTTTCCCCAAAGCAGCAAAGTGTGCTTTGCCTACATCAAGACATTAAGGTGGACTGTGAGCAGCAGCCAAATTTTAATCAAAACAAGTTGCCCTCTGAGACAGAGGAAAGGGTCCAGGTGTGTAGTTTTATGTAAGAAGAGTGTGCAGAGACTGTCTCCAAAGTGCAGAGTAGCAACCTCTGCTGTATTTAAAACAATATTAAGTGTGATGTGAAAATGCAAGAAGGTCCTTTAACCTGTGTTAAGGAATTTGGATAAAATATTAAGTTAAATTTTATTTTGGGCATATTGTGGAATTTTCCAATAGAAAACTGGCCAAACAATGTGTATATGCCATTTTTAGCTTTTAAAATGGAAGAAAACAGATCTGCAAACAAAGTTTAAATGAGTGAAAAAACATAGATTACAAGGAAATATGTTGTATTGCAGCATGTTAAAATGTATGTACATTGTTCAGCTTGTAAGGTATTTTGTGCATTTTTGCATCAAACACTGTGTGGATATGGGGTTAACCCCCAGAATGCTGCACTGCTCACCTCACAATTTGACTACTTCACCTCTTTTCTTCTGTTATGTACTTATTATATTTTATGAATATTTTTGTTGCACATTTAATTAAAGTGACTCTACAAGAGGCTCACATGCTTACTTGAGTTTCTCCTTAAAAATCACAGCATGAATAATGGAAGCAGCTGATGTGTAATGAATGCAGTTATGCATACAGTCCACAAGTCACATAAACATGGTTAGCCATTTCCTCTTACCTCTGCTCTCATCTCTCTCTCTCCTTTCCTCCCCCACACTTTAACTTGCTCTTATCTTCTCTACTGGTTCTTTCAAGGACAAAACAGCACATGGTTTAGCTATTTTGATCAGTTTGTTGGAGTGGTGAAAACATTTAAAATCTGTAGAGTATATGGTTGTATGGATTAAATATAAGAGAATGAAAGACATAAGAGTGAAAGCTGTATGCTTGGATTGGATTCCCTGTGTATCTTAGTGTCCTTTCTTTTTCATTTGCAGCCAATTTAGCTGCGGCCTTGAGCTGTTGCCTGCTAATGCCAAAGTCCCAATGCCCCAAAAATTGCTTATTGCCATCATCGCAAAACACCCATTCCACTCTTACAGTTCACGCACACACATTCATACCTACCTGCACGTATGCAATAGCGCACAGTCTTTTGATTAAACCCACAGAATATTTACACACATGCATACACATTCTTGTGCAGACAAGTACATCCATGCGAGAGTCATTAAGGTTGCATATCCCAACAGGACCAGAGCTTTTAGTTTCTCACATTAAAAGTCTCTTTTCCTGTCAATGTGTTTGAAAGCTGCGGATGTTTGAACCCCTAAATGGAATCAAATATAAATATGATGGTTTCAAAATACAAGGTAACAGTCTGGCCATGACTGAAGCAGTAACAATCACAGGGAACTTGCACTGTTTGATGCCAAATGGTCCCTTGAGGGTGAGGCTCAGCGGTCAGCTCCCTACAGAGACACAGTGAGCACTTTGGCAATTTACCATCATTTTACCCTTTGTAAGGCAACCCAGCACAAACATGCCTTTGTTCACTGACCTTTGAATAATTCAGTTTGAGCAAAATGCTACGACACATTTTTGATCAAAGTCTCACTATCAAGGGGAGGAGGCATTTTCTAGACGCTATGTGTTCCTCTCCACTGAGGATAAAAGCTTCCCTCTTCAACACGATCTTTAACAGGATGGATAAAGCCACAAAATAGAAAATCCCCTGGAAATATTGGACAATCCATATGTTTGAATTAAAGAGAGCATCTGATGCTTAGGAAAGCATTACTCCCACACAGCCTCCTCATCCTGCAGGGATTTGACCTCTGCATGGAGTAAAAAATGAGCTTATATTATCTGGAAGTTTTCCTTGGAAATCTCCTGTCCCCTCAACCTGACAAATGGCTGGAGATTACAGGTTGGTGACTATAGAAGTGTACATCCACTTCAATGCTTTGTCTAGAGGAAGGCCTTTGTTACCCTCAAGGCATCCATCACAATAACCTCAACTTCTAAACTATTCATTTGAAGGAGCAGAGGAAACAAAAAGCCTTTTGCTGAGTTATAGGCTATGACTGGGCTGTCCATCATCCAACAGCAGCACTTGTTTGACAGTGTGCACTGTGTGCGTGTGTGTTTGTGCAAGCATGTGCATGCATTCTGGTGTGTCCATCATCCCATAGCAATATATGTTGGACTTGTCCTGTTTGGGAGATTCATGTTTCCTATACCCCTCAGGTGTTATGTGGAAATTGAAATGTGCTCCTTGAGTCCAGGGGGAATTTCTTTAAGGTTTGAAATAGCAGAGATTTATTGGATTGGTCTGTGTGTGTGCGTGAATGCGCATACACCTATCTTTATTTGTTTTTGCAAATGGCAGTTTTTTTTCTTTTTTTTAACGAGGAGACTGCCCCTCTGTTCTGATCGTTGTTCCTTTCAGCCAGCAGTGGATGTTACACCATCCCATACTTAAGGTAGTAAAAAGATTTTGCGTACCACATCCGCTAGCAAAAGGTTGAACCTAATTTTTCCCCCAGAACTTCCTTGACTCTCTATGATACCATCAAGTGCTTGCTGCACAGTTATGAGCAGCGTTTTCATGCTGGTCCTCTCTTGTAGCACCACATACTAAACATGCTCTATTGGACATTTGGGTAACTGTACAGGCCATTAGAACTCATTGTCTTGTTCAAGAAACTAATCTGAGAATATCAGAGCTTTGTGATATGGTGCATTATCCAGCTGAAAGTAGCCATTTGAAGATGGATTTATGGTTGTCAAGGGCTTGACATGGTCATCAGCAATCCTGAGCACGGATATGGCAGTTAAATTATGCTTATTTGATATTAAGGGTCAGAAATGTTCCAAGTAATCCTCCTTTTTACCATTACATCTCCGCCATCAGTTGAATGGGTCAGTGATTTCATGAGTTTCATGCTAAATACAGATCTGCCGGATGTCAGCTGACCAATCCCAGCTGCCATCAATGTGAGGCTTGGTAAACCCTAGACAGGTCAATGTCAGTTTTAGAGTCACCAGTAAAGAGGACATGCAGGTAAAATGCCTGTGAGAGAAAGTTACAGTGTATGTAAGAAACCCAAGAATGCAGTGGAAGAACATGTAATAGGATTCAAACCAGAACTTTTTTACTGAGAAGCAACTGTTCTAACCACAAAACTACTGTGAAGCCTCACTTCTCTTTCTCCCTTCATTCTCTCAATGCTCTTCTCTGCTACACACCATCTGCCATGACATTTTTAAAGTCACCTCACTGCAATTAAGCATGCCTAAATGCAACGAGTTTCTGGCCTCAGTGTAGTTGTTTTAATGAGCATTAGAATAAGGTGTAACTAATAAAGTGGTTGGTGAGTGTATATTCGCTGCATTTACATAAGAGCGGTTTTGTCATTCCCGTTATAAGATGTTGCCATAGTTACTGTCCACCGGCTGTTTTGGAAAGATTGAGAAGTGTTTTTATTCTCATAAGTTTCTATACAAAATATATCCATAAAAAATATCAAATGTCAAAAAGAAATGGAAACAAAAAAATATTTATATTTTGATGTAAGCTTTTTTATGTCTGACAGAAACAAATGCAGCATAGAGCATGAACTAGTCCTTTTGCATGTTAGAATATGCTTGTTTTAGTAAGAGATTAAAAGAAAAGCTATTAAATAATTCAGTTTAATTTCAGTCACAACAACAAAACAATATGTTGACATCCAAGTAACTTGTTGCATATTGTAGTTGCAATATTTTAAAAAGTGAGATCATCCCGTTGTTACACTTTATATTTACACTATTTGCAGGGTAACACACAGACAAAGGAGGAGTCAAAACAAATGTAGGAAAAATGAAATGGATTCAGGTATCACTGATTATAGTATGAAGCGTAATGCGGTTTGAGCTTTGCCTTAAAGCCTGCAGGTTTATAAAAACAAACTGTGCCGTTTTAATGAAATATTTAAGAAAATGTATGTTTTGCATGCTGGAATGTAAAACCTTTGATTTTTAATATCTCAGATCTGTGCTCCCAGCTCACCATTTGTATAACAGTGCCCCAGCTAATTAACAAGATATATGAAGTCAACCAGGGGATAAGATCAGTACAGGTTTCTGTGCAGTATGAGGTCTGGAGGGATTTTATAATATATGGCAGCGTAGGTGTGTGTTCTGTACATTAAACCAGTGCACTCTGTAAATTTACATGTTTTGGATTGAACGGTATGTGTGCTCCGTGCATGTGACTGGCCAAAAGTGCATTTGCAGAGGGTAGTGTGTGCATGTTGTTTTTGTGTAACTGTGCATGCTATGACCTTTCTTATGCAACAGCTGTGAAGTCAAGTGACAGTGGAGCTGGAAACCGAAATGTCCTGACATTAAAAACCAACACTAAACCCTCCCAACATACCAGCTGCAGTTTGTGACCAAAGTATGTGAATTTCATTTTTAGAACAAAGCACAGTTCTGGATTAATTGTATTGCTGCGAATTTGAGAACCACAGTTGAGGCCAAAAGAATTAAAGGTGACTCTTCTTCGCAATGTTTAAATAATTGTTATTTGTATTTGTTTTGTTTTTAGTTATTTTTTATTCACTTATTTCTTGTAAGCTAACTTAAGCCAGTAATATCATAAAGGTAACAGGTGACCTAATTGAGAACAAGCATAACTGTGTAAAGGGGACACAAAAGTGGGGCTGCTGCATTCAGCTTCTCTTAACACAACTTACATTTTGATGAAAATAATATTGCAAAGAGCCACTGAATTATGAAAAGCACTACCAGCCACGGATTAATTAGCTACTATTTAGGAGGTCAGTGTTATGCATGACCCTCATAGATAAAAAGCCTAGAGCAGTGTTAATCCATCAGGTTCAGAGCCCCAATGTGCTCCTCGTGTGTTTAGACAGAGGTTGTTGACCATCACAATTATTATATTTGTATATTGCCTCCAGATAATGTCAACATAGTCACTTAAACATGTTACAAAGATTTGAAAAAAACTTGTGAAGCATTTCCAGACTTTCATTAATTCATGTCTTAGCCTCCATCAAAAATGCCGACCACGCAGAGCCACTGTTAAATGTAGTCAGTGCGCTACAGTTTGTTAGCATTATACAATGAGATGGAATCCTTTAAATAATTAATAATGAGCTTAAACCTTATATACAAGTTGATCTCTGTGTTGCTGAGGAGAGCATACTGTAGGCAACAAAAGTCGAGCTTTCAGAAATGGCTTCCCTGGTATCATTCATATATGGTCTAGTTGACTTTCTAGCATGAGAATGAAAAAAAGTAGAAGAAGATGAAAGTGTTATCCTAATATGTGCAATCAGCATGCCTCTTTGTTCAGCTTATGAGCAAATTATTCTGCTGTGGACAGGTTATGTTTGTGTAATTGAGTTAAGGAGAGGAAATCAAATATGCAATATTAAATGACAAAATAAACAGATGTGTGTCTGCCTGTAATGTGAGAAACGAAGGGTGTGGTAGACAGATCTAATAAAGCAGGCAGTATGGTGGCAGTAAGCTGAGTTAAGTAAGCTTGATTCCATCCATTAACACTGTTTACCACCTTTTTATTATCTAGAGATGAATTGCAGCTCTAAGCAAAAGCTATTATATAAGCCAAATAAGATTTAAATACATCTGCTGCTAAATCAAATAAGATTTAAATACATTTGTTTGCATTCATCTTACAGTTTTTTCATGCTCACAATCATCTGTAACACAGAATTGTGACAAACATGAGTAAAACCTGCAATATGAATGTTCGTTAAACTGCACATTGTCTTCAGTGTTTTCATACGTGTGCACATACGAATTAATTGGCTCCATGTGCAGCCAAGTCATAAGGTGACAAAGTATGTTAAGGTTTTACAGCAATCTGCTCACCGGTTGAATATTGGTTGATTTCCAAGGGCCTGGAGTGCATCACACATACGGCAAAACAGCTGCCGCTGTACAGAAGATAAGCTAAACTCCCCATCATGTCATGTGACAGCTCAGAGAGGCCCGCTGCACACATCGATCTCCATAGTCATTTCAGTGCCTGTCAGACTCTGAATATATCTGCCACTGCAACAAAGGTAGCCTGAGGGGGTTGGAAATCCAGAAGGGTGGTGGGTGAGTGGGGACTTGAGATGTGGATAAGGAAAGAGTTAATAAGGAGGCAGATTGAATGTAAGAAAGTGAGGTGAGTCAACTCCTGAGTGAGCACAAGTTAAAGGGGGAAAATGGAGCAGGTAAAAGAGGAGGAAAACAGGAAAGATGTTGCAATAGAAAACACTTCCTCCCAGGAGACTTATACCTTAAGGGAATCCTGTGATCACTCCTACATTTGTGTGTTTGCGTGTGTGTGGGGCCACAGTAGGTGGCGTCTGTATGAACTATCACACAGTTTATTTATGATGGCTCCCCGCTGATGGTTACAGAGACGGAGAACAACATGCTTCCAACTTAGTTTTACCACTCACATTTTATTATCTCAGATAAAGTGCAAGTGTTTACATACTACTTAGATCAATAGCTTCAAGTCATTTTTGGGTAATACATAGCAGCGGTTAGACGCATCTTTGAAGTTATAGTTGTTATTTTTATCTAAATAAAAACAAATCCTTTTAAAAAAAGCACTTGCTATAGAATATATTTCCAAAAGTCGGAGACAGTACGTTTCTGTAATGACAGTTTTCAACTTATCAGTCGGTCTGTCACACTTAAAAGCCTTTTAGAGTTGTCTGATGAC
Source organism: Rhadinocentrus ornatus (assembly GCA_037177495.1). NCBI lineage: Eukaryota > Metazoa > Chordata > Actinopteri > Atheriniformes > Melanotaeniidae > Rhadinocentrus > Rhadinocentrus ornatus. Next base: position 10,743,077 of record JBAMHW010000017.1, read on the forward strand.
AGTTAAATGAACTGAGCATATAATCGCTTTGCATAATTGATGGAATCATTTCAATTTACCTGGTATTAAGACAGCTGGATGAAAATAAAAGAAATGTAAAATTTCATTTCCACTCTTCATCTCAAGGTGCTTAACCTCCATTATTTGATTAACAGCATTTCAGTGAGCATCTCATTAACATTAACATCAGGGAAAGCCAAATAAATCAGCCTTGCTTTGGGCTCAATTTGGTTTTAAGCCAAATCAGAAAGGCCGTCCAATAATTTGCTGGAAGCAGCTTTTGAATTTTCAACACAAAGTTGCAAAATAAATAAATAAATAAATAAAAACATTAAAACTTAAGTTGACATTGTTATATCTAACATACAAAAAAAGATAGATCACTATAAATTTAATGACTAGAGAAGCCGCACCTTACCTGCAAGACTCATCTGACCTTTATCAGAAGTTACAATTTGCATATGACCATTAGCATGAAAGAAATGTCAAGCAGTGTTAACAAAGTTAGAGAGATTCTATAGTCCACTTATTGAGAAACATTAGATTTTTCACTCATAATTAAGAGTGTCTTAAAAAAGATAGTTGTACAGCCAACAGAAACAGATACATTTTCACGTCAATTGTAGTCCAACACTGTGGAGGCAAGAGAGGTCCACCGGGACACATTTGTAAGAAAAAAATCAACAAACAGTCAAATAAATAAATTAGTACAGTGTATTGATTTTTGCATGTCTAATATTAGACTTTTTCAGAACATGAAACCATGGAAAAAGACAAATCCCAAGTGTTGGTTTGGAATGCAGTAATGTAGACTATAGTATACACAAAAAGCTAGTTCTGACTCCAATTTGGTGTAGCTCGCTTATTTATCCTCAGTGTTCCCTGACCAATCAGTGCTGTATACTGAGAACATTTGAGAGGTAGGCATTGTATAATCAGATGGGAATACTCTGCTCATAGCATGCTTAAATAAAGAAATGAGAGATTGAAATGAAAAATACTTTATGCAATTTCAGCTCGACTTACAGAATTGTTGTGTTGGTTGCCTAGTAACTGTAATACTGTGAAATACAAGTGCAGAGACCCTAGTGAATAAGACTCCCACCTTTTATCTGTTTTCTTTGCTACTTGTATCCTCACTTTCTCACAGTATGTATATAGCACAGATTTTGACTTATAAGGATCAGACCTCACACCTTTACAACAGGTATGAAAGGCAGCTATAGGCTGAGGTCAGACACGTTGGGAGAATATTTCACAAAGCCATCAGTCTTAGTGTTTGTAGAGATGTGACATTCACCACCTTGTCTTTTAACCAGTGACACAGCAGCAGGTTGTGAAAAAATTTCTGGATGTTTTTGGAAGTGTGTTGACATCTGTGTGAAAAAGGAATTGGAATACACTTTGTATCGGAAATAAATGTACACTGTCTGGCTCAAAAAAGTCACCATCAAAAAAGAAAGGTCACACGTTTTCATAATTTTTTGGACTGCCTTTAGTTGTGATTACGGCAGCATTCACTGTGGCATTGTTTTTAGTAAGCTTCTGGAATGTCACAAGATTTATTTCAATCCAGTGTTGCGTTAACTTGTCACCAAGATCTTGTAATGATGGTAGGAGAGTCCGACCACTGCACAAAGCCTTCTCCCAAAGATTCTCAATAAGGTTCAGGTCTGAACTCTGTGGTGGCCCATCCATGTGTGAATATGATGTTTCATGCTCCCTGAACCACCCTTTCACAATTTGAGCCCGATAAATCCTGCCATTGTCATCTTCGAACATGGCTGTGCCATCAGGGAAGAAAAAATCAGTTGATGGAATATCTTGGGGTCTTGTTAAGAAACTGCATAGGAAACATTCTAAAAGTGTATTTGCGCTAGGGCTGCAATGATTAGTCGACATTGTCGACTATAGTCGACAATAAAAATAGTTGACAAAAAAAAACCCAACCTACAGAGTGAGACATCGTCTTTTTCCCAAAACTTTGCTGAGAGTTACACATGCGCAAAGAAAAAAAAACTACAGAGGGAGACATCATCTTCTTTTTCTATCTCTGCTGAGAGTTGCACATGCACAATAAAATCCGCCAGGGGAAAATATGGCGGCCGACCATGGAACAAAACGGCAGCAGAGGACGTTAATACTACAAAATAAATTAAATACATGTGAGATTTGTGAAGCGAACTTTGCGTACTACGGAAGTACTTCCACAATGCGCGAACATTTAAAGAGGAGGCACGTCGGACTTACATAACAACCTCATGCAAGATTTAAAAAGCCATTTTATAATTATGAGATACATAATCCGATTGGTCAACTAGTCGTTTTAATAGTCAGTGACTAATTGACTATCAGAATAGTCATTAGTTAATTTGCGCACGTGACGAAAACGGCATATGCCAAAAAATGTGTACGTACACCTGCATATGGTTTTCCCTTTATAGATCACAGACTATTTGAAAATGTGCACATCTGAACAAGCCCAAACTCACAAATAAATTATTCCTACCTCAACAAAGTAAAGGATTCTTTTAAAAATTCCTGGTTTCAGACGGTGATCCAGATATAATCACTTGTTTCTTATTCTATTTCTGATATCTCCTGAACGTTTCATTTAAAGCCATCCATAACTTCTTGAGTTATGTTGCTAGCAGACAGGCAGACAAATCAAAAGCGCTGAAAACATGACGTCCACCTTGAGGTAATAAAAATAGGTGGTCAAACCTCAAGGTTGAAAAAAGGAAGAAAAAACAAAAGAAAAACAAAAGACTTTGCCTCCCACGCTTAGTGTGTCAGCAACCAGAGAAGATAAGATCACACCCGCGCTCACACTGCTGCACCAAAATATGAAGGAGGGGGACACTGACTTGACAAAGACTACTGATGAACCGGCAAAGCACTGTTACATATTTTTGACATGGCAGTGTAAACTATTTTAGACACTATTAGAGAAAACATCAGAATCATGTTCTGTGTCCTGCAGTTCTTCCAGTCGGGCGGAAGGTGGTGAGGACAAGGAGGTCCCGACCCCATGAGGGAGATCTGGTTGCCAATCATCCAGCTGTCCTCAAACGCAACATTACGTCCTCACAGATCTTTCCTCCTAGCTTTCCTGTTGGGGAGGGGTCTGTGGGTCGCAGTCCTCATACTAGATGGGGGTAGGCCAGCGGTGAGACTGTTTGCTTCTCATCTTGGCAAAATGACTTGTAATGACTGATAATTTCACCGGTCTTTTCTCTGTGCTCCAGGGTTTGAGCTTTGACTTTTTATATATTTTCATACTGAAAGATGTTTATGGAATAGTTATAGCTCACGTTGATCTAGCTAAGCGGATCTATAACTGATGTTTTGTTATAAAGTAAAATCAAATGTGTAAGAGGAGTCTTGTCCAGTCTGGCTGCAATACACCGTCTGCATCGTCAATTTTCTCTGTCTCCAAAATGTCCTTACGCATGGGTTAGAGTTTGCGTACAGGTCTGCACATTTTTCCATCAAGTTTGTTTGTATATATCCCAACTTTTGTGTGGCGAGTAGGGTACCCCACTTTATATTTATAAATGAAACCCCTGGTAAATTCAGGTAGTCAGCTGATTTCATTCTTTGGACGCTTAATGTAGCTGAACCTAGACCTGACCAACTGCTGCAACCCCAGATCATAGCACTGCCCCCACAGGCTTGTACAGTAGGCACTGGGCATGACTTCACCTTACACCATATATGTCAAACTACGGTCCTGACTGAATTTAATGGGTTATTGTGAAGAAGTAGACAAGATCCATTTGATTTTATTCATGCGTGTTGGAGCGTGTTGGAGCAAAGAAAATAACTAAAACGTGCAGGATAGCGGCCCTCGAGGACCAGATTTTGACACCCCTGCCTTACACTCTTACCCTGAAGCTCCCATCACTCTGGAACATGGTATATCTAAAGACTAAAGACTTGCTTGTTTAAGAAGCATTTCCGCACTTAGCTTAGCTCTTCTACTTGTCGGAATGAGTTAGAAAGATTGGTCCAGCTCTTTGGCTCAACTCAATACTGAATAGTCTGTGTGCACTTGTGCCCAAGATGATATTGTGTAATGAAATCGCGATCTTGTATTTAAAAAAAAAGGCCTGCGTCTAGCACTACATGACAGCACCGGGGTCCAACTGGACTCACAGCAGTCTGACTACTACTTAATTATGACGTCCCATCCTGTTTGAATTCTTGCTTGTGTTGTTCTTACTCTCAGATGTAAGTCGCTTTGGATTAAAGCGTCTGCCAAATGGCTGTAGAATAGAATAGAATCTTTATGCTTCTTAGCAAATTGAAGCCTTGTTTCTCTAGTAAGCCTCACCGATTAGTGGTTTTCTTTTGGCTACACAGTTTTTTACTCCCAACCCTTCGAGTTCCCTTCGCATTGTGCTTGTAGAAATGTTCTTACTTTCACTTTTAAACATAACCCTGAGATCCACTGTTGTTTTTCTTAGATTTGATTTCATTAAACATTTAAGTGATCCTCAAGCACCATAATGCTTGAGGATCATGTTTTTTTTCTGACCACATTTCTTCTTGGAAGACAATGGTTTTCCACAATCCTTCCAGTTTTTAATAATGCTTTGGACAGTTCTTAATCCAATTTTAGTAGTTTTTCTGCATCTTTTTAGCTGTTTTTTTGTTTTGTTTTTTGGCTTAAACAACTTTTCCACTACCACAGAATGTGTCTTTCCACGTGGTTGTTTAAGAAATGAGAAGCTACTCATTGCATTATTTGGGGTTAAATAACTTGTTGCCAGCTGAAAGACGATCACCCACACATGATTATCCAATAAGAGGCCCCTATCTATTTACGTAGTTAAATCTAGGTTGTGTCTATTTTTTTGGGGGCCTGGCAGTGTATATAATATTGTGTTTCCCACTAATTTGACCCCTGTTGTGTCGCATTTATATAAATTAAGTTGAAAATTCATAGTCAAGTTGTATTGTTATACTAACAAACCTAAATCATTTTCATCAGCCACCAGAAATTGCCTATCAGGATTTGATGGCACTCACATATAAGTGAAGCAATATGTACATATGGTAGAGCTAGAAGTGGTCATCTTAGAGCTGCTGGAATATAACCCCCAGAATTGCTTTTTGCTTCTTTTCTTGCTGCTAATATCAAATTCTACATTGAAATTAGTTGTTGTTTACAGGGAGAGTGGTTTTTTAAATACGTAATAAAAAAGAAAAATAAAATAAAATTTTATAACCCGCAACCATGGCACCTGCAGGAAGATTCCCTTTGTTTTCCTCTTTTATTTTTTCAGCTCTTTCTTTTAGAGCCATACACGTTTTCAGGCTCACTGGAGGCATTCCAATAGATCCATCAATTTGGCAAAGCAGTGTGTGTGAAGCATAAGAGGCATTCCCTTGGGATGCACACGCAAATACAAAGACACACATGCATGCCAATAGTTTATTTGGCTTTTCTCTCTGGTTTTACTGGCAGATGTCACAAAGGTGATGCTCAAGTGTTGGATATGTCCTCAGTGCTGCGGTTACCTTTGTTTTTTACATGGTGATGTTGGTGTGTATGTTTTTAATTAAGCTGTTTATGCAATACTTCCACATCTATGCTTTTTCTTTATTTGACAACAGTCCCGTCTGGTTTTTTTCTCAATGATGACAATGCTGTCAGTCACAATACAATTTGAAGATTAAGGACTTTCTTGATCACGTGTATGTACATCGTATTTAATACCCATCCCACTATTTTAGTGTTGACACATTAGGAAAGATCAAATGTGAGTTGACTCGTGTGCATGCATACAATTGTTCTCTCTTTCTTTGTACAACACAGAACGTCAGCAAACGACAAAACACTAAAGATCAAATAAACCATAAAATGTTAAAAATAAAGTATAGTTCATTCTCACCAGATGTACACAACGGTTAAAGAAAAAGAGTATAAATTAAACGTATATATTTCTATTCTTTTCTGTGAAGTAACAATACATAACTAACTGATGTCAGCTTGTTAATTAGTAATGTTATGTGCTTCCATAGCATCCTATTCCAGGCTATTTATACCAACGCTAGTCAACCAAACTCTCATGACTGGTTGCAAACTTAAATATGTAAATAGAGTAAATTTGGCAATTAGTAATGGCTGCAGCTCCCATTACAGAAAAATCATATTTCAACTATTATCTTTCCTAGTTATAGTAACCCTCCTCTTTCAAACCGTGGCCTCCATGATTCATAAGTACCTGAAAAATATCCATTTGGACAACTGTGTATTTTTCATGAGGAAAACATCTGGGGTGTTTATGTCATTCAGACATCATACATCTCATTCAGCTGTCTGCTCACATCAACCACACATAGGTCATTAGAAAACACCACATTGGTGGCACAACAGAAAATTATGGGTAATTTTGAAACCTTGACTCTTTAAAGGCCATGATATCATTCAAAAATGGAAACCGGGCTCGTACCTAGTACTACATACTTGCACTAGACACATTTTTACTTATTTAAAGAAGCCACATAGACATCAAATATAAATAAGAAAATGTAGATTAAGATTAGCTTGAATTTCCGCAATTAAAACAGCAACCACTAATCTACAGTATGACATCTACAGTATGCCCCATATAGCTCTTGCCAGCTCATCAGAAAGTCACAAGACTCATGGGTCACATGTCACATGCTTCAGATCATGTTAAGTATTCAATTAAAAAGTACTATAATCATATCAAGGTCTCAATTTGCCAATGACCTAAATCAGGATATGCTCTGTAAAAATTTGATGATTTAAGGAATTCAGTACTTATAACAGACAATCCTATTTTCAACCGTTACAGACACATTGTTCTTCCTAAAGATATCTAATCTGCTGCTCTGTCTTCTGTCTTTTTCCTCTCTCTTTTCTGACATCTGCCTCTCTTGCTGTCAATCCAACCCCTCTTCTCTACTTGGGGACTGCAGTGATGGCCTCAAAAGGTAAAGTTCGAGGTGAGTTGTGGCTGCTGCTGGTGTCCTCCTCTGTGCCTCTAACTCAGTCTTAAGCCAAATTCAGACTTCACGATGTTCAGTGTTGTCGGACTTTGGACACTACACAGCGTGCTTCTCTTGTGATTTTGCCGTTTTGGAGCCCAGTATGTTCAGACTGCACAAATAATCAGTGAAAGGGCCACACACTACAAAATCAACCCGACTCATCTGACAGATTTTTATGAAGCAATTAAAGCAGCCCTGCAGGTTAATCCCTGGCTTGTCATTAACATTGTAATACAAGACAAAGTTTCTGGTTTGATTTACTTACCTGGTTGTTGAAAACTGGCAATTTCTCTCTCATGTCTTTTAAGACATTGCACACTTAAAAAATAGGCTTTAATAGGCCAAATAGTGTTTATCTCCTTCTCATCGTAATTATTTCGTTTTTGTTTGTTTTTTGTGGTTTTTTTGGAACATTATTGTCATTTCTCTAAATATGCATTTTCAAATATTTTAAGAAACATGCAAAATTACTATATTTGTTGATCATTTACTCATCATTTCTCACACAGTGGAAAAACTGTTTTGCTTTAAAAATGTGTTGTTTAGTTTAAAGTACGGTAAAATACCTCCCCAAAGATCAATATAGATTTATACAAACACCTGAAATGGATGCATTTCAAATCGTTTAACTGTATCACTTTTTCTTAACAGTTGCTGATATTCTATGAATTTGTCTTAGCAAATGAAAGGTCAATATCTTCTCCATCTGCAACTCTCAAAAGTCTCTCAACTCGTAAAATACACAACTATAATGTCCATCTTTTAAGTGGTCATGTATGGCTAATGATTATAGACAGACTGAACAGTTACTTTCCAGGAAACGAGGTGATTAGATATCAGATGAGAGGACTGGTACATAAGGGCTTGCCTACAGTATTAAAACAAACATTTACATGTAAAACTAAGCTAAAGTATATTTGGCAGAACAAGCATAATCAGGTACATTTTTTTCTATAAATATAGCTGAACTTTTAAATACTGTATATAATTGCATGCTAAGTCTTTTATAGATGATCGGATCGGGATGAGGCCGATCAGTTAAAAAATTTAGTCTGCAGCATGACAGTGACCCAAAATGTACACCCTGCACTAGAAAGAAGAAGCTTCAGCAACGAAAAAAAAAAAAAAAAAGAACAAGGAGTCTTGCGACAGGTGGTATGGTTCCCACAGAGCCCTGGTCTCATCATCTTATAGTCAGTCTGAAGTTACACAACTCTGTGATATTGAGTCATGACACTGCCTAAATCCAAAGAAGAGCGAAGACAAGAGCTCAAAAGAATCTACCTGAAAAGATGCTTGAAACCAAGGAGAATATCAAGGACAGCTGGTGCTGGTGAAGATTTCATCATTGTGAGACTTCACATTTTGTTAATGAGCAGAATGATAATCAGTCGGGCTGAAAACATTGTATATCAGAATGGAGAGGCCCATCTACAAAAAATAACTCAGTAATAACCGAGAGATACAAATTGTTGTGATTTAGCAATATTTACTATTACTTTGTTTTTCCAGAATATGCTTAATCTTTCTGCCATCCATTGTTATTTGAAAGCACTCATCCTTTTCCTGTGGTGCTCGAAGTGTAGCAGCATTTTAAAAAAAAAAAAAAAAAAGGAAGTTTCCTCTCAAAGGTAAATTGTAGTAAACCAATCACAATGTGATTTTGGTTGCTTATAACAGGGGGTTGTTATTTTTTAAGTTTGTCTGTCGTACTCAATTAGATTTCATATGCTGCTTGTGTAAAAAAAACAACAACTGTGACCTTCTTACATTACGCAGTCCTCCTTATCTTTATACTTATATTCTTTCCCCTATATCCTCAATCGCAGCACTACTAATTGTGAAAATAAATAACACTTGTACACTCTAAACAACTTACTACACACTTTTCTTATTTTCCTGCTGTGTTTGAATGCGTAATTAATTCAAAGCATCTCTCCCTGATCAACATTCATCTGCATGTGTTTGACTGTAACGTCTCATTCACTGTTGAGTCCCTCTTCTCTTTTAAAGCTACTTTTACCAGATCCTTATCCCTTTCTTCATCACTGTGATACTACAAAGGATTCATTACAGTCTTAATAAAAGAGTGCAATGGATCCATTACAGAATTATTTTAGAGAATATGAAGTGATTATATCATAGTCAAGCCCACGTTACTATGCCTTTCCCTCCCATAGAAAGAGGCTTTGTCATGTATAGTCTAACTAATTACTGTATTATATACAAAACCAATTTTTTATTCATGGAGTCTTTTTTTGTCCAGTTTTTTTTTACTCATAGAAGATTGAGCAAGATATGTCTTTTAGAAAATGTAACAACACTATGGCATCACTCTGGATTGCAAACATACACATAGTGTAGTGATACACACACTGTCATTTGGGACATTAATTTAAGGTTTATGTCACTTATATTTCATATACATAAAGTGATGAACTAAAACATTATGATTATTCACTTATGCAGTGGTTACCATTGTTTATTTAATATTTAGTGTCAATCTCCAGGTCTGAATTAGATGGTAAGTTGGTGGTAAGATAGTACATATAATGGTATCATGGTCTGTTGGATGCCTACAGGTCAATTAATGAGATAATGACTCATTGAAGCAGCATTACTGAACTTTGGGCGGTTTTTGCTCTCCCCTAACAAGCATCCATCTTTCTTATCTCTCTCTTTCCCTCACTTTCTCTGATGATGTAATGTTGCATTTATTTGATAAATCAGCCATAGTGTGCACTCAAAATGGCCAGTGTGTTGATATCCAGTTATTGGCGTGTGACGCAGTTCATTAAAGCAAAACTCAGCTGTCAACGTGATGCCCCAGGATAGAAAATAAGTTGTGAAGTTTGATTTCATGTTTTCTTTCCTGGGATGCTTCAGCGTAAGGACAATTCCAGGAATGATCATTCTAAATGTCAGTATGCCATCAAAATGAGTCGGAAGCACAAAGTCAGAAACTTAAGTAGTTTTGTTTTAATGTAAATATTTTAACCTAACTTGAAAATTGCCCTTATATTGGTCAGAATTTGGTACTTTTGTTCCTTAACACATGTACCAGCAAGTAATAGTTTTCCCAAAGAAACATGTTATTTTTATTTTTTAATTAAACCATGTTTAGGCAAACAAATACAGTCCCTTTCATTCATGTCTTAAGACCCATTATAAATGTGTAGTGATGAATTTAACTGCAGTAACTTTGTGCTCTGTCTGACCTTTCCTTCATTCGTCCTTATTATTACCTCCGCCGAGGCAGAGGTCAGGTATTTACTGGCATCGGTTTCCCTGTCTGTCTGTTTGCAACGTAACTCAAAAAGTAATGGACAGATTTTTATTAAATTTGTTAAGGAAATATCAGAAATGCAATAAAAAACGAGTGATTAGATTTGGAGGTTGATCTAGATCACTGCCTGGATCTAGGGATTTTTTAAAGAATTTATTACTATAGGGAGGTTGGAATAATTTTGCTATGAGAGTTCTAACTCTAAAATAATGTCCACAGTCATTGGCATTAAAAGAAAAAAAAACATATATATATATATATATATATATAAATATTACAATGGCTAGGCTGAGGCCTGTTCTCTGCTTTTAGTTATTTACAGTTCATGAATTTAGTTTCCAACCTTTAGACAGTAGATGTGGGTCAGGCTCACCTAGGATGTGCCTGACCCACAAATACATTCAGGCTCATTTAGCAGAGGGGTGAATTTAATATATAATCTGACCATGTGGCACTGTCCAGAGATGTTGTGCAGAGATGTATTTATTTGTGCTAATCTAACCACTGCAAACCCTTGGTAAATAATTATTTTTTTCTCTCTTTTACATCTTTTTTTTCTGCAGCTAGCTCAGTTTGTCTCTCCAGCTCACTCGAACACTACTGCTGCTCCACCTGCCATTCAATTTGTGAACATTGGGAGTAGTGCCAAGTTTTAAAACGTTGAAATTGTAAACAGTCTTTGATTGTTTTCCTAAATGTAGTAAAGGCTGTCCTTTAAGAAGTGATTTATTTAACACCTTAATGCATTTGTGCCCATAAACTTTAACACTTTTCTTTGATAAATAGTCCACGTGTTGCACAAAGAACCTCCCACAAAGAAAAGGAGAAGGCCAGAATCTGCATATCTCTGTCCCCCAAAGAAGAAGCTTGGCTTATCAGACTCCAAGTAGAGTTTCACTTTTGCCATTAGATCTGCTGTTTGTTGAATTAAACTCATCCAAGATAGCACTGTTGCCCTTAAATAATACAAGCCGTCTTAAAACAACATGATGATTTTCTGGCACATTTGGTACTCTTTGCCTATTTTTCGGTAGATGAACAGACATTAAAAATAGTGACATCCTCAAGATGTGAAGTGTACCTGTCCTGTGTGAATGTCAAGATTTGACTAAGTCATGACTGGGTTTTTAAAATTCTTTAAATCATAAACATGAGTTGTGTGACAAAACATGAGTGTACCTCAAAGTTGTGAAATGCCTGCTGCAAAACAACGAGAATATATTTTTTAACATCATTTTCCAGCTTTGATTCGAGTAAAAGCAGCATAAGCGTATATGGTAATTTTTCTAATGTATGATCAACACTCTTCAAACTTGTAGTTGTCACATACGTTTTCTGAAATTATTTATTCAGGTGTGTTCAAGCTTCATTAGACCAGTCTGAGCTTAGCTTTTGAGAGGAGATCTGCAGTGTCAGTCCTGGCATTGTGAGCTCTGACTGGGAGTTGTGGAAAAAGAGCACTGCAGTAAAGTCAGTTTGACATGAGCCAAATGATAAAAGCAGTTTTTAAAACTAGCACTCTCTGCCCACTGAATCTTGCAGCACATTCCCCCCAGGGTGAAGAGCATTTCTCCAGATCACTCGTAAATGAACAGTATCTGTCAACACATCAGTACGCATTAGAAAATCACACAGTGTCATGTTGATCTGGGAAAATTGGGAGTTTTTGGTGGCAGCAGTGATTAGTCCGATTTCCCTCCTGAATTCTATACAAGCCTGCAATCGTCCTGCTCTCACCGCATATGAAAGCATTAAAAATGAATTCCTTCATGTGATTTAAAAAAATAAATCCAGTCAAGCACATTTCCATCTGCATCAGTCAAATAAAAAACACAAAATAACACTTATATCCTGACCTTATAATTTAATGACAATTCATTTTCAGCTCATCCATCAATTATCTGCCGCTTATCCGGAGTCGGGTCGCGGGGGCAGCCGCCTAAGCAGGGAAACCCAGACTTCCTTCTCTCCGGCCACATTCACCAGCTCATCCGGAGGGATCCCGAGGCGTTCC
>JBAMHW010000017.1:10757104-10771859 GCA_037177495.1 Rhadinocentrus ornatus
ACATGCACATTTGTGGCCTGCTGGAGGTCATTTTGCAGGGCTCTGGCAGTGCTCCTCCTGTTCCTCCTTGCACAAAGACGGAGGTAGTGGTCCTGCTGCTGGGTTGTTGCCCTCCTATGGCCTCCTCCACATCTCCTGATGTACTGGCCTGTCTACTCGTAGCGCCTCCATGCTTTGGACACTACGCTGACAGACACGGCAAACCTTCTGGCCACAACTTGCATTGATATGCCATCCTGGATGAGCTGCACTGCTTGAGCCACTTCTGCAGGTTGTAGACTCCGTCTCATGCTACCACTAGAGTGAAAGCACCACCAGCATTGAAAAGTGATCAAAACATCAGCAAGAAAGCATAGGAACTGAGAAGTGGTCTGTGGTCACCACCTGCAGAACCACTCCTTTTTGGGGGGTGTCTTGCTAATTGTCAATAATTTCCACCTGTTGTCTATTCCATTTGCACAACAACATGTGAAAATTATTGTCAATCAGTGTTGCTTCCTAAGTGGACAGTTTGATCACAGTGTGATTGACTTGGAGTTACATTGTGTTGTTGAATTGTTCCCTTTATTTTTTTGAGCAGTATATATATATATATATTAGTGCTGGGCACATTAACGGAATGATTAATTAACGGCGTTAATTTTTTTTTATCGCACGTTTTTTTGTTTTTTTTTGTTTTTTTTGTTTTTTTTATATTCTTTTTGTGATCACAGAAACATGCAGTCGCGTCTTCCTTCCTGCTGCAGCGGTGTGTCTGATGTAATCGGACGTTTTCTGTCTGGAAGTTAAAAAGGAAAAAGAATCGACATTTCTTTTTATCTGTCAAAACCCATGCAGATGGGCAGAACACCGTGATTTTTGGACGGGAAGCGGCTCCCAAAAGACAATGAGAAACTTTTTAGCAAAGGTAAGACATGTTTTCTGACTGATTTACAAGCGGGAAGCATGAACTGGGACTTCTTCTGCCTCTGGTTCGGTGACTCTGGTTCGGTCATAGCGAGATGAAACTTCCAGCTGGATAACAAAGACCTGGGGCTACACCCGGAAGTCCAGATGTTAACCCCTTAACTCCCGGTAGCAGAGCTAACAATGCAAAGTTAGAAAATTTCTAGGCAGAAATCTGTATAATGAAGCACTAAAGGTGCATGGATGGAAGTTGTTGTGCATATTGTGAATATTTATCTCTCCTTACCATCTAGAAACTGTGAGATTGTAATCCTGCTTTCTGTCTGTTCACCTGATGCTGATATTCATCAGATATTGTTCCTTCTGTGTTTAAAAGGAAGCTTTAAAATTCATCCTGCTGACTTTTTACCTTTTATTTAGTAAATCCTGAAAGTGTTGTCCTTCTTTGTCATAAATATTTGATTTTATATATATTAAGAAATATTTTAACTGTTGGTGTTTAAAGAAAAAAACTGGATCTAAATGTGTTTAGTTCAGGGGTCTGCAGCCTTTGCAATCCAAAGAGGCAATTTCCCCTCAGCCAGCTAAATAAAACTCCTTTAGAGCTGCAAATGCTACGAGTCCTTTTCAAAAAGACAACTTAATATATATATATTTTTGATTTAGAGCCACCATAGGATATTTTTTATTTTTAACCACATTTTTATTTCCATTTTTTGGTTTTAAAATAAAGAAAAACATAAAACCTTTATAAAAAGAGGATAGACAGACTTTCTTCTAAGGGATGTAGATATTTGTGGAACATTATGTAAAGTAAACAAAAAAATAAAAACAATCCATACTTTCCAACCTAATGAAAAGAAAAATAGATAAAAAATATATTTTAGCCACGTATTTAGAGGCATTGTGGAAGGTCCAGAGAGACACTACAGAGTCGCAGGTTGGAGACCCTGATTTAGTGTTTGTAAACCGGAATTTACTGGATTTTCTTTATACAGCCGTAGGCCTTCTTTTAAAGGAAAGAGACACTTTGTGCTTAACAAATATTGCGATTATTATTGCGATATTGCGATTAATCGGGATTAACCGTGATATGTCATGCGATTAATCACGATTAATTGTTTTGATAGGTGCCGAGCACTAAAAATATATATATATACACATATATTTAAACTTTTACATTTCCTACAAGACATTTAAATGAAAAACATAGACAGACACTTTATTTCTGTACTTATTTAAACGTTCATATTGCCATACTGACGAGTTCCTTTTTTCTCCCTGGAAAATGCTGTGTAATTTTCTACTGGAAAAGGTCACACAAAAAGGAACACTGTGCACACGACATGTTCTTGAGAAGAAGGACGAAGATTGTGTGAAAATCGTTGAGACCAGTGAGCGATGATGCACTTCTCTGATATTTTAACTTTTGTTCCAGGAAGTTACTAACAATAATTTGTGTGCTTGGCTTAAAAACGAAACTTCTTGGAAATGACAGTTTATTTATATCTATTTCTTTTCCAGTTTTATTTTTAATGTCTTGCTAATGCTTTCAGCTAGAGAGCTGTGAGGAGAGTTGTCTTGCTCAAGGACGTTGTGACAGGATACATGCCTGGTTGATGAATTCACACCAGCTCTTGAGATGATCAAACTCTTGACCTTGTGCCGTCTCTCCAATCACGAGGCCTCCCTGCTGCCTGACACGCTGAGAATCAGTCAGTCTGAAAACCTTGTGCACCCAGCTGCGTACACCACCTGTGTAACCTTATAGACACTAACTGGTCATGGCAAAGCTGTCATGTCCTATGTTGTCTTGTGCATCTCATTCATGGTCTTCTTAGTGGGATGCATCTTTTAACAGAGAGGCACTTTAGGTCGTGATTCATATGTCAGAGTATCTGAAAGAGTGCTGTGCAGTGGTGGCTTAGGGATGAAGTATTTTTAAAAGGATCAAAATACTTATTTTTAACACAAGTTTGTTCAGAAAACACTCAAAGTTTGAAATTTAAAAGGAAAAGCAATAATTTCACATTGGCTGCAACATGGCACTACTGGTGTTAAGGAGCAATAATTAACTGAACAGGATTTTATGGTAGAATTATAATTTCATTGTGCCTGATTACTTCTTATAGTGTCAATGTCTAACGTTTAAAAGCACCTTTTGGTAGAAATCTTGTATTATTTTCACATCTATGTTTTCGTTAAATAAGAATTTTGCAGGGAAACAAAAAACGAGTAGTGTCTTGTGACTCATTGTCTTTTGAACCTATACAATCTACAGGCTTCATGATGAGTCAGGAGGCATTTAGTTTATTGCATTTTGTAATTTCACTACATAAGGTCGGTTAAAAAAAATCGATTAATCGATTTAAATTGATTCAAACTGAATTAATCCAATACCAATTGGAATCTGATTTTTTCTTCTTCTTCTTCTTTCTTTCTTTTTTTTTCATTTTCACAGTTCCTTTTATGGTAAGAACACCGACCCTACTCTTACCAATGCTGAGCGAGATCTTATCAAATATACACAACTGAAATGTTGCCTGTGTCGCTTCCATCCAAAATCGGCTTCTCTTTGACAAACATCGAATGTTTTGAAAAATAATAGGAAATGATGTCACCACACATGTACATAATTTGATTTACAAATAAAATTGATAACAAACTAGTAAATTTGCAATCTTTTAAATATGTTCATGTAAACAGGCTCAGTGTTTTATAGAAACGGTTATTTGAGAATGTCTTTAATATTAAAAAAAACTGGTGGTGTTTAATGAATATCTGTAACTAATCTAAATCGATTTTATTTTAAATCAAATCGAATCAGGCTGTTGGGAATCTAATTGATTCAAGAAATTAGTGCTAATATCTAGCCCTATACTTCAAAATGTTTTGTCTTTTTAGGAATGAAATACACTATACTTTATAAAACAGAATTAGGACAGATTTAACCATGTGTTTGTGCACTATTGACTGCATGCAAACCCAGTTTTGGGCACTAAAATAAAAAAAATGTAACATCCCAGGGTGAATATATTCACTCTGTAATGTTTGGACTGGAATTTTGGCCAGATTATACCGGATTGTGTGCATCTATCACTTTGGTTTAACACCATAACATATACTGATCCCAGTTTCCTACATGGCAAGGACGGATAGCACTGCTGCTAATCTTGCAAACAGGATGAATTAAATGTACATAAATTTACAGTTATTTGCTAACCACATTGAGGAGCAGAGGCACAAGAATGTGTCATGGAGTACAAAGAGACATAAACTAACACAAAGTCTGAAGCTGATTGTTAAGAAAATTCTTTCCCAACACCAGAACTGCAATGCTAAACCTTCAACATAAGGAAGAACCACAGAGAGTTGTCATTCAAATGTATACAATTTTACTTGAATAGAGTGTACACACCATACAGGTATGATGAATACACTGAGTTGCTTTTGCACATTACAGGACATTATAAAGGAAGGTTCATGAAGTCCTTCCCTTGAACATTACACACTTCAAAATTACACAAGTCTCAGGTTACAGTATTTTTCCACTGAAGATAAGACATAGAAAATGAGAGGCATGGGTAGGTTAGTGTCCGGTCTCCACCTGGTACAATCATGTCCTTTCATCTCATACACAGCTCGACCTTGGTTCACAAACATAAACCAGCACACACACACAAAGAATGCTGCTGAGTACTTTTTCTGTCTCTTAATGATTAAAGTACAAAGACTTGTACAGAGTAGATTCTAAAAACACAATGAATAAAAGATTGGTTCAAAGTATAATAATGAATCACAAATAAAATCACAACACGAAATAATAAACATAATGATAATCCATATGATTTTTCTTACACTGATGTTGTCGGTTTAGTATCAGACCAATTTGCACTTTAAGTTGGTGAAGTAACCCTGAACAACAAGATGGTTTTCACTGAGGAAAGCTGAGAGAATGTTTGTGTGCCCAGGACAAAGTTGTTGCATTTTACTTGCATTGTAAAACCAGAAACTTTTTCACATCACCGGTAAGTCCCTTTAAAAATGCACACTGTAGCATTGCACTATGTTTTTTTTTTTTTTTTTTTTTTTTATGTAATTTTAAATTTTTTATATAATTATTTAGAAATTGGACCACAGGTTGAACAAACACCATTACTAAAAAAAACAAAAAAAAACTGCATTCCCCCTGTTCGTAGCCTTCAACAAGCTTAAACAAAACCACGGGTTAGCCAATCATATCTGAAAGTGTACACAAAGAAAAGTAGAACAAATTATGCCCATAATGTCCTCTGTACAAAAAGAGGTATAACAGTATAGGTATACAAACTTTTAGATTCACTTCCATAGAAAGTGGAAGGCACACTGGTAGACCTGAGCAGATTTTCTGACTTCCAAACTATTTAAAAAAGGACATATACCTGAAGGACATAGATTTTTTCACAACCTTTAACTGTGCAAACAAGCTCAAATTTTGACATTACAGGGTCTCCATCAGAGTGCTGTCTCACTGCGTAAGCACTCTCTTTTCACATTTAATCACTAGTTTAGTGAACTTGCTTTAGCTGGAATTCGCAAAAAATTTGAGTGTTACTGTAATAAACCGGAAATAGCCTTTAGATTTATATTTTCAATCATCTGATTCCAATTCTGCAATCATCATCTGTGCTCGAATGGCTTAAAAGGTGACTCACCCAATCAAATCTGTGAACTGCCTCTATCCATTTTGTAATCTTGTATTCCAGGCCATACATCACAGCTCTACAGCTCAGTTGAGCTCCAGTTCTGGTATAAAGGTCAGAGGCTCCAGGCTGTCCGTCTGTCTGCGTGCATCTTTCTCATATTCTCTGCTTCTTGAATGCCTAAATAAGAAAGGTTTGTGGACTCAGCTGCTCTTGCTTGAAAGGTCACGAAGGGATGCAGACAGGAAACATTCTGGATAATCTTATATTCTTCTCAGTAATATTTGTTCAGTCATTTGCTCAAGTGATAGGTACTTTGTGTGTGAATGTGCACAAATACCTGTATGTTCTCTGTACAGCTCTACTAGTCAAAGAAGTGGACAAATTTGCGATCAGTAATAGTTTGTGACACCTAGTGCCAATAGTACATCAAAACTATTAATAAATGTTGTACTATGCTGAATGTTAAAGTAAAGCTGATCTTATTATGTCATTACTTTATAATGGCATGCAGATAAGAGTGTTGTTGACCCGGCTTAGCCTCAGCTTGTCAGTCAAGGCGGAGGACAATTAAACTGACCCTGCTCATCACGAAAGATAGAACACAATTCAGCAAAAGAAAGGAGGTAGGATCGAGATAAACTTGAAAGGCAGATGAGCACCGGGAGACAGAGAGAATATGAAAATGAGCGACAAAGAAAGTGGAAAATGCCACCCTTCAGGGATCAACCCAAGGAGGAAACGTGACAGCAAGACAGAAGAATAAAAGGAAAGGAACTGAGTGGAAAGGATATGAACTGGAAAAGACGGAGAAAGAAATTGAAAGTAGGAGAAGGAGTGCAGTTGAACTGAGGGATGAGCCTAAATTTAGACATGGAAATCAGGAGAGAACAGCTTCCTTCATCCCTCAGGAGATACATTTAAATCAGGTCTGGGTGGCCAGAGGGGAGAATGGAAGAACCCACTCCACTGGCCAATTAGATGTGCTGAACACTGTACTGCTCTAATATAACCATCACTGTGGCCCCTTTGGCCCTTTCATTCCCAGTGGGTGTGTAGCACCACATACTGACGCAGGGCTTTAAAGAAGGATCCCCAGACTTTTTAGAAATTGTGTTTAAGCGTAAGTACAGCTGGAGTAGAGAGGAGAGAAAAGGAGACAAATGCAAAAAGCAATTTTTCAACTAGTTAAGCTTTAACTGCACATATGGATAAGAAAGATTTTCTATCTGATCTGCCACATCTTAAATTCAGTCACACTCACAAACTCACATTTAACAATGTTTTACTGTAGCAGCAGTTTGCTGTGTAGATTTTGAGTTCATCATATATTGAAGATGTTTACATGAAAAGATTTGGGAGTGATGGGTACATATCTTCAAAACTGGATCCAACAGGTGGATACTGGGTTGGTGGATGTGTTGAAATACCAGCAACAACAATGGTATGGCAGACGCCAAGAATGGGAAATTTTGCAGCAGAGCTTGTGTTTGATGTATGAGTTTGCTCATATTTGCTTAATTTGTAGTGTAATGTTGGAACAAGAGGTAAAATTAGAGTATTTTCTTTGTTTTTTCCATTCTTTTAGTGTAAGTAATTAACACTGTTGTTACCTTAAATGGTTTTGTTTTCCTAATCATCAGTGAAAAAAGAATTTCCGAGAAGCATGTGTTGCATTTTCCATCACCAACTAAATCAATGAAATCTTACGTTCCCATGTTTATCAAAGGCAGATCAAGTCCAGGCTGGTGTGTTATTCTTTTTTCTGAAATGAGTGAAGAGATGACAATGAAACAACCAAGCATATCCCCAGAGTGTCTCTGGCTTCAGTGACATTATACAATGACACTTCCTCTGCACTGAAATTACATTTTGTAAAATCTCACTTATTCCTGGCATTTGGTGCAGCAGTTAACTATTAACTCTTCTTTGTGGCCAGCACAAAAGAGCTAAAATGTATCACCCTGTGCTGTATGTCGCTCCACTGCATGAGTGAGAAAAATTAAGGAAAATCTAAGTGATTTAAAAGGAAGCTGTAATAAAGAGAATGAAGGCGGTGCAGAATGGTAAATCTTTGGCAGATCATGCTTCATACAAAACTTTCATGAATAAAACATATTCCTTGCCTCCCATAGCTCAGATCCATTTTTCCCTATTTCACTCTTCTTCCCTTCTATATCTCACACGCATGATTAACTTCAGGAGGCCTTAATCAACACTGGAAATGACCCGTGCTCTTTGACTTGCCTCTCTCTCCTTCCCTCCTTCACTTATCTCCTCTTTTTTGCAACCTGGCCTTGTCCATAGGTTTTTATGCACTGAGGTTTTCCTCACCTGCTAATAAAGAAGGCAAACACTGTTAGATGGTTAGTTTATGTGATATGCATCGACTGAAACTAACTGATATTTTTGGGGAAATCTATTATCATCTATAACCTCCCGATTTGAAAGTTTTCCCTTCCTCATTCATGTTTCTCTTTTCTTCCGTTTTCCTAATCCTTTCCCTGTGGGGATTAAGATGTGAGTTTGCTGAGGATAAATTATCTTCTTTACCTAAGCCTTCATTCACGTAGTATTTAAAATCTGTCCTCCAGGGATGGGGCTAGGGATAGATTTATGTTTATTATTATTTACTTGCTTGCCTGCTCCCTCAGCCTACCTCACACACACACACACACACACACATGCATGAATGTGCCCCAGTGCATATTCTTAAGCAACAATGTGAGCTGTCCAAGGTCCTGAAAACTGGAACGCAACAATTGACAATCCATTTGCAGAAATTACCTCTTCAGACACATACAAATCAATTAATTTGTACTTTTTCACTCATTGGATGCAGGCATTACACACATCAACATCCACACTGGCTAAGAAGTCCACAGAGAAGAGATTTTAATTGGTCCTCCATGTAAGGTTTAAATACTTCAGACTAAATGCCTCCTGTGTGGTCACACAGTAGTCATTGGCCAGCATTTGCTTTGTAATTAGAGCTTTCTCTTTTTTTTTTCTTTTTTTTTCTTGTCTTTTCTTCTTTTTTTTTTAAAGCATAATCCAAATTTCCTTTTTTTGTCCTGCAGTGACATTTTCTTTTCTTTACAGCTGTACAAATCTAGTGGACAAAAATATTATTTAAAGCTTTACGTCTTGGGCATTATATAAAAGTAAAACTCATCAACAGAATTTAATCTTCAAAGCAAACTTAAAAAATAATTGCCTGCTGACTTACTCTGTCTACTTCTTTCAACTTATCTTCATGTCTTATTTCTTTTTGTCATTCTGCAGGTATCAGCGGTCAGTATCCTTTGGTTCAAAATGTGACTGTGACAGAGGGTGGGACAGCGAACTTGACCTGCCGTGTGGAGTCTAATGACCACACCTCCCTCCAGTGGTCAAACCCGGCACAGCAGACCCTCTATTTTGGGGACAAGAAAGGTGAGTTGGAGATTGATATACACCAGCATACTCAAATAGATGCAGTCTTTAGGAGTAATCCCTGTGTTTAGTAGTAGAGAAAGGGGGAAAAAAACTTTCTCTTTTGTGTTTATTACTCGAACAAGCTTCTTTCTTTGTTATCTCACTGCAGCTGTGTCACAGTTTGTGTGTGTGTGCATGTGTATTTCTGGTCAGTGTACAGTTTTTACAGCTTGATCAGTAAAGAGATTGGCCATGTCCACTGAAAAGAAATAGGCTAGGCAAGTTTATTTGTATAGCATAATTTAGCAACAGGAAAATGCTTTTCAAAGACGTTGAAGCATCAGAAAATGAGAAGCACAATGTAAAATTAAAAGCAAAAAAGAAAGGAAATAGAAAGAACATTAGATAAAAACAGAATTAAAAACACGATCAAGTTTAAAAATTAAAGCTTAAATGAAACAGATGCAGATTTGGACTTTTAAATAAAAACTATTCAAATGCAGCAGAGAACAGATGAGTCTTTAACCTGGATTTAAATAGGCTGAGTGTTTCAGCTTTCTGGGAGTTTTTTCCAGACATGTGGAGCATAGAAGTTGAATGCAGCTTCTCCATGTCTAGTTCTGAATCTGGAAATTAATAAGAAACCAAATCCAGATGACCTGGAGAGTCTGTTAGGTTCATACTGGGTCAAGGCGTCACTGAAGCCATTCAGAGCTTTTCAGAACAGCAAAATAACTTTAAAGTCTATCCTCTGACTGACCGGCAGCCACTGTAAACACCTCAGAGCTGGCTGGATGTAATGACAGTCATTTTGACACCAGAATAGGTGGATCCGACAACTGTAGCGTCTCTAGCTGAGGTTTAGAACTGTTGTTCAGATGATATTAGAACATCAGAGCAGCACACACAAAGTTAACCATTCACCCTGCTGTGTAAGTGCCCTTTATTCCGGTACTTAGTCTGTACTGCCTGTGGCACATACAGCACTGTACATTATTAATTAGATTTCTGCTAAAAAGAACTAAACTAATCACCTGAGCAATGCATAATGCAACATTATGGCCTTGTGTATAAAACCATCTCATTTCTAAAATAATGCGGGATTGAATTACATATATATGTAATGTAAGATAAATGTTGATATTGACATTATCTACTGTAGATGATGGAATATTTAAAATTTTACACTGGGAAACATTTCTCCATAATTAGTTCATGCAAGATTTTGCAGATTGCTGAACATCTGCGTATCTTTATTTCTGAGAGACTCTGTTACTTTAAGTTTCTCTTTTTACAAACCTCATCATGTTACTTGCCTGTTGCAAAAAAACTGAAGTACTTGCAAAATGTTCTTTTTATTAGCATTTAATTTTCCAACCTATTTGATGCGCCTGTACCAGCTTTGTTTGAGACACATTGCTGCCATCTTATTCAAGATAAGACAATATTTTTCATGAAGTAATAAAATGTATTGCTAACATTTTATATATCTTCTCTGTTTTCTATTTTGAATATTATATTTTTTATGAGATTTTAAAATAATTAGATTCTCACTTTTTGTTTTTTTGTTCTTCACAGCTTCAAAATTTCTTTAGAAATGAGGTTGTAGATGACGATATGTTCAAGGAGAAAAATTGTCATTTAGCGATACATATTTGACATATTTGGAGGTGTAGTCTTTCCAAGATGCTGCAAAAGGGTTGCAGGCCAAACAAAGACCTTATTGTACTGTAGTACATGTAAACAGTACAACAATGAAACTTTAATATTTCACAGATTTCAATTAGGAGTGGAGGATTTCCTGTATAAAATAATTAACATGCTTAATGGAAAAAAATGCAGCCTCAGTCCTGTTTTAAAGAACCAGTTTAAGTAATTTCTCAAGCTCAGTTTTAATGCATGGATTTAGGGGCATTTTGAAAAAACTCTTTAAGTGATAAATATAAAAATAAAATGTATGTAGCTTTAGAAAAAACAAGAAATTGTGTTGTACAGTGTGAGATTTCAGCAGCCCCGTCTACTGCTCTACTGCCTCACAGTAAAGCCATCTGCACGACAGATCCACACCCTGTATAATAACTAACACTTTAGAAGTTAAAAATCTGCAAAGCCCTGCAGAAGAGTTCCGTCATGCAAAGCCCTGTTTTGTTTTGTTTTGCACGTCTAACAAACAAACTGTGGGTGTGGCTTTGTTGAAATGCTGTGAGTTCAAAGTCTTTATTCTTGAACTTTAACACCATCTTCAGTTAAGTCCTGATAAAACAGATTCATGGGTGTTTTTTTGTCGGTTCATGGCAGCTGAAATGATTGCATCTCTCAGGTGTATTCGTTGAGTGTTATAGAGTATGAATCACACTCACCTGTAAGTGTCTGGATTAAGCACACGTGGGATTTACAGAGTCTTCTTCAATTATCCTGCTGCCCATTGCACTTCCTTGTCCATGAGTGTGTGCATGCTCTTCATGTGTGCATTTTTGTTTTTGGATATCTGTTATTGTGCCTTTTTTCACATGGTAAGTGAATGCATGCAGGTGCAATGAATTTCAACTCACATTTTCGCTTACTTACTTTCCCTCTGAAGGAGCAGTACAGAAAAGCTCCATTGAACATCAAATTCAGCAGTTGATGTTCTCTGCAGGTTATTCCATTTCACACCAGGGGTTGAGCTTGGGGGTCTACTTCATCGCATTTCCATTGTGGGGCTCTGAGATTGGAAATGAAAAACCTGCCAAAGACTTTTGTATTATCAGAAAAGCAGAAGGATAGTGCTAAGACCCAGAATTGTGATGCTCTTTTGGGCTGGCTGTGTGTTTTTGTACGTTTGTCTAGCTGATTGTGGCAAGTTCAGATGCTGATGGGACCATTGAGATGCTGAGTGTTTTCAAAGTGCCACTGGCACTTTGAGAAAGAAAGGAATCTCGGTTGCAAATGCCTTTGAGCATTTTAAGCGTTCAGATTAATTTTTTTTGCTGTCCTTTGGGAAGATGAAGATGGGGATTAGGCCAAGCTGTTTAGAAATACACCACTGACTTGCTAAGTTTCTTCATAGTTTCTCTCTGTTGCAGTTTATTAAAAACATTTTTTTTATTGTACCACACAATAAATAATTTTTCTGTACCTAAACACAATTATTATAAATATGTCAAAGCTTTTTTTTTTAGAAAATATGATTTATTTGTATTAGTTACTTAAACAGAACAGATTATTAGACAGCTCCCTAAATGTGGACATTTATCAAGAAATGTGAAACATTTATTTTCTAGTTTCAACATGCTGTTGACTGTGCATTCACACCTGTATGTGCAGGTGTTACATCGCAGTAAAGTGACACCTACACCCTCTGATAAAGCATTAGCATAAGCATATTGCTTTTTCAAAGACGAACCCAGACAACTGACTCGATTACAGTCCTTTGAGTGGAGCTGGTTTCATGGCTGTTGTTGTTTAATGTCAGGGCTCAGACTCACCTTGCTTTGTTGGATAAAAGAAGCTCTTGTCTTCCATCCTCTCGAAGGTGCTTTTTATGAAGAGTTGTTTGAATTTCAAATAAGTCATTGTCCCAAAAGCAGCCAATTTTGTCCTTGCCATTACTCAACGCTGAGGAACCTAAACTGGGCTTTGGCAGAAAGAGAGAAATGAGCGCTGAGCAAAAGGGATTCTCTCTTTTACAAGATTTAAAAGAGGCTAATATCTTGTTACAAATTGTTCTTTTGGCTTCATGTAATCCAAGACTTGATAATAGCTTTAATTTCTGGATGGAGAAATTTTGCAATGAGACATAATTAGAATTTTTTTGATATTCCCATAGTAGAAAGAGCCTATGTATAATTACCTCTCAGGCTAAATTTGCAGACATATTCAATAGAATCATCATGTCTAAGCATTGGCTGAGGTATGACATTTAAATAACTTATTCTACATGACTGCTAGAATTTCCTGTCCCTTTTTTTTTCTTTTTTTTACACACAAGCTTTATTTTTATTTTCTACTTTCTATACTCACTTCAGTTATCTGCCTCTGAGAGTGTGGAAAAGGCATGGTTTACCTGTTCTTACAGGTGTCTTAGAAAAGATTACAATAAAGCTTTGTACAGAATGTGCCGTTCATTTGGCTGTTGTATTGGCAGCTGTATGTTCACAAAAGATTCTGTACACATTTTCCAGATAGAGCATCACAGATTAGTGGTTTGACATTTGGATTACACTAATTTCATCTTGAGAGAATCAAGTTGCTTTACAGGTTAAAATGGCAATGAACTCTGCTGCATCATTGTGTTCATTTTCTTCCAGGTCAAGCCGTCATACCCACTGTTTTTACAATGGATTATTTTGATTCAGTCTTGAATCAATCATTTAACATCAGGAAATAGTTTTGTTGTCGAGTAAACAATGGAGAAACAACTACTACTGCATAAATCTAATGTTTCTTTTGCTCTTCTTGCTGTCAATAATGAGGCCAATCGTGATGAAGAATTATTTGTATAATAGTATATATACCATCCTGATTCTATATGCATAATGACAATAATTGATTTAATTTATTTGACATCAATGCCTTTTTCCCATATATTTTTTTTGTATATTATTAAGTTGGCAGACTATTAAGACTATGTAAAAGCATAGCTTGACATATAAATGTGTCATTTTCTGAACTTGTGACTGCACAGCCTGAGGAGTATAAGCCTCATGAAGGACAGTCTGGCTTTTCATGTGTTGTCAGTCCCTTCCTTGACATCATGATGAAAAGCATTTTGAAAAAATGAAAATAGATGAGAGAAGTCAAAGAATGAGGATGTGAGACATTTTTCTTAATGTGAAAAAAATTACCACAGATCTGTTTAAACAAGGTAAAGAAAGAGACTGATGACAAGTCTTATAATAACTCTTTAATGTTATGTTGCAGTGGGTGTTACACAGAAAAAGTCAGCTCGCTAGTCACAGAATGTTCTTGAGATGTTATTTGAAAAGGAAGAAAAATTAAACCGGATTCTTGAAATTAAATTATGACCCGCTTGTGTTCTCAAATAGCCACTATCTTTGAGCGATAAATAACCAAATGCCACACTAAGGAAGATTACATTGATCAAAAATGAATCCTTTCACTGCCACCAAACAGAGGAAGATTTAACTATACATGTGACTATAAGGTTTTATATTGTTTATAGAAAATACGCACACGGTGAATACAAATAAGGAAGGCTAGACTTAAATTAAATGAAATAATCAACAAAAGAACAGAATTTCTGGTGCAATTGTTACGCTTGGAGACGTTTGAACACAGTAATAAATCCGGAAGATTTTTAGCTAATCAGTTAAAAATAAAAAAAGGAAACATCTACCACATCAGCTGTTGAAGAGTCAGTAGGTAATATTACGCATGACCCAGATGCAATATATAACATCTTTTGAGATTTCTATAAAACACTGTATACATCACAATTAGATCCATCAGACAACAATATCCATAATTTTCTTAACAAAATAGATCTTACAGGTTTACAGCAGGAACAAGTCACGGCCTTAGATTCTCCTCTCACAGTGGAGGAGCTACATGAAGCCCTGTAAAAAAGCTCCAGGTCCAGATGGCTTCCCAGTAGAGTTCTAAAGAATTCTGGACAACACTGGCCCCTACTTTTTTCCAAATGGTGACACAAAATGGTTACTTACCCCCAATCATAAACTCTGCCACCATTACTGTACTATTAAAACCAGGTAAAGACCCCACAATACCATCTAGCTACAGACCCATAT
>JBAMHW010000017.1:10798136-10859648 GCA_037177495.1 Rhadinocentrus ornatus
AATTAACCTAACATGCATGTCTTTGGACGGTGGGAGGAAGCCGGAGAACCCGGAGAGAACCCACGCATACACGGGGAAAACATGCAAACTCCACACAGAAAGGCCACTAGCCCTCCACATTCGAACCTCCCCCAGCCGAGGCTGGGCCAGCGACCTTCTTGCTGTGAGGCTGCGGTGCTAACCACCACACCACCGTGTAATAGTATATTGCATAAATAACTATAAAGCACTGATTTAAAAACAGATTAGACTATTTATTGTTATTGTTGTTTTTAAGTTGCTTCATTTGTAAGATGCTTAATGGATTAGGTCCTGTTTATATTTTATATGTTTATATTGCAGGTGTGTACTTAGGTAGGCTATTTTAGCATTTCACCTCTTCTTCAGAGCCTTGCTGGTCTGATTCTGGCAGAATGTGGTCTGATGTTGTCTTGCTAAAATAAACAAGGCTTATGATTGTATGATTGTGATTTGAATAGCAGGATATACATATATGAACCTGAGGATGAAAACAATAAGTTTTATCAGGATTATTTGAATACTTTTAATATCATTCATAATCAGTTATAAAATCACCAGTTTATTTTTTATTTTGTATTGAGTAGCATTATTCTTTCATAGTTAAAGTACCTTCCCATACACTTTCAGAGTGGTCAAGTTGGCCCATTTGTCCTACTGGAGGATGCTGCTTCTCTGGAATATAATTTTAGACCAATGTGTTGTCATTTTAAACTTATCACGCACCGATGCTTGGTCAGGAGCAAATTTCAGAAGGTGAAGGGTTTCCTGAGATGGTAACCTAATAATTATTGTTCAAAATAGCTGGCAAAGCTTTTATTGTATTTAACCCTTTAAGACTGACAGGAGCCCCT
Organism: Rhadinocentrus ornatus; assembly: GCA_037177495.1. Lineage (NCBI taxonomy): Eukaryota > Metazoa > Chordata > Actinopteri > Atheriniformes > Melanotaeniidae > Rhadinocentrus > Rhadinocentrus ornatus. Next base: position 10,799,009 of record JBAMHW010000017.1, read on the forward strand.
GATGGGATTGCATTCTTCTCAACGTCGAGCACGCTGGCGCTCCTGTCTGGAGTGCCAGCGCACCTGAAGCTAGGAGTCGGTTTTACAGTGTTATGGTCTAATCATGATGTTTTTCGGTAGCACTTTACATTAAAGCTCGGTAATTATAAAGTAATAGTATGGTAATTTCATGGTAATATAAAAGAACCTGGTAATACTCCGTGATTACCAATAGTAATAGCCAGGTAATATTCTAGTAGTAACACTGGGAACAACAATAGACTAAAGCTGCAGTTGAAGGGTAATAACTTGTCTGTAACTTACAGCGATAGGAGGGTAACAAATTTAATGAGAAAGTGAAATTATTTGGTAGTACTATGGTAATATTGTGGTAATTACCTGATAGCTGCTGGAATATGTCTATTAATATCTATACATATTTAAATAAAGGAATAATTATGGTGACATAATCTCAATATTACCAAATTATAATTGAACAGTAATAACCAGAAAATCGGGCCTGTAAAATTATCCATTGAATGTTTCCATTTTTTTTCATAGTAATATTACATTACAGCAGACATTGCCATGTTAAACAATACCATGGAAACAACATCAGCAGTTTCTATGTCATAACCAGGAATCAGGGCTGCTAATTTACCCATTAACTGTTTCTGTGTTATTTCATGGTAATAATTACATCACAGCAGACATTGCCATATAAAATAATAACACTGAAACAACATCAGCAGTTTCTATGTAATGACCAGGATTTCTAAAAACACTTAAGTATGTACTCCTTTAACTGGATGATCCAGAAACTCTGGTGATTGGATAATGTATATACCAATGTTGTCTGAGTCTGGGGTTAGGCCTCCAATGGTTACTCAGAATGGTACTTGCTGTCTGAAATATTTCTGTATTAAGCAGCAGTCCATCATCCAGTGTGCAAGCAAATTTGAACTTCTAACAGTCCTACAACGTCGTCTCGTCCGAGCTGCAACAAGTTGCCCCCCTACAAACTGCAATAGAAACAAGGACAAAACAAGGATCACATAAATGGCAGCTATTTGAACAGCCTTGAAATTATAAAGATTAGATTAAAAATGCACAACCCTTATTCAGGTGTAGCACCAGTCCCACCTAACTCTGAGTTATATACAGTTAACAGATTTTATGACACTGTCGCAAGAGCCCTGGCCGCTCAGTTTGTGTTCCATCCAGTTTCAGTTCCATTGGCTGTCAGTGAGTTGTCAAACCAATAAGGACTGAGGAAGGGCGGGATGACACGTGGGTGGACTTGAACCGTGAAGAGAGACGTTATTTTTTTTAGTTTTTAAAGAGCAGTTCGGTGTAAGTGAATAAGACTGTCAGAAAAATTAACAGTTCGTCCACTACCATGATGTGTGCAGAGGTTACAACTCGGTAAAGGAGGCTACAAGACTGGCAGAAGGTAAATACCTCTTGTTTGTTTTTATTTAACTGTTTCAGAATAATACAATGTGCGAAACGTGTGTAAGCTAAAAGCAGTTAGTCCATCAGCCCGCTAGCTTTGTTTGCCTCTGATTCAATGTTTAAATGTGTGTCACTCAGCATTTTTAATATGTGCTACCCTTTTTCTGAGTTCAGTTAAGTTGGAATGAATTTGTTAAGACTTTTAGAGAGGTAAACTGCCCAAGGATGTTTGCATGTTTGATAAAGGCTCATGGTAATTAATGAGATATTAGTAATTTGTGTTGCTTTGCATAAAAAAATGCTCTATAAATAAAATTTTATGTGATTTGATGAAATGTCCCTTGTGTTGTTTTTGGTGGGGCAAGAAGAATCCCGGGTCCACCAGCTGTACCATGTGGTGGTCTTCATCCCCTAAGGTCTGTTCTCATTGTTCCCATACCAACTCAACTCCCAGGTGATCCACCTGACTGCTTAAAGAGGTTGAGAGAGACAAGCTATTACATGTACTTTGTTTACATTTAGGCCATAACTGCTTATGCAATGGCCTTTTTAGTGACAAATTAAATGTTTAGTAGAGTTTGAAATCCCTGATTTAATTTCTTTTAAATTTGTTTGAGAAGGATCTAAACTTTATTTTATTTTATTAACATTTTTTTTAATTCTGTTATTGTGTTATTTTTACTATTGATTTGCATATTTCGATTATACTGGAGTGAACGATAATCAGGTTCATTACAATGTTTCATTAATTCAATCATTCATTTCCCAACCGCTTAGTCCATTTCTGGGTCGCAGGCAAGCTAGAGCCTATCCCAGCAATTAGCAGGGGAGAGTCAGGGTACACCTGGACAGGTCTCCAGTCTATCACAGGGCCAACACAGAGAGACAGACATAGAGACAAACAACCATTCATGCTCACATTCACTCCTAGGGAGAATTTAGAGTTATCAATTAGCCTAACATGCATGTCTTTTGAGGGTGGGAGGAAGCCTGAGTAACCGGAGAGAACCAACGCATACACGGGTAGAACATGCAATGTTACATTCTTTGAGAAATTTATCCATTAAGTGGAGACACCAACTTTTATTTGAATACATGCAGTTCAAATTCTCAGTCATGATGGAAAACAAGACAAAATCACAAACTGAGCGGCCAGGGCTCTTGCGATAGTGTCATAAAATCTGTTAACTGTATATAACTCAGAGTTAGGTGGGACTGGTGCTACACCTGAATAAATAACATTTTTAATCTAATCTTCATAATTTCAAGGCTGTTCAAATAGCTGCCATTTATGTGATCCTTGTTTTGTCCTTGTTTCTATTGCAGTTTGTAGGAGGGCAACTTGTTGCAGATCGGACGAGAAGACGTTGTAGGACTGTTAGAAGTTCAAATTTGCTTGCACACTGGATAATGGACTGCTGCTTAATACAGAAATATTTCAGACAGCAAGTACCATTCTAAGTAACCATTGGAGGCCTAACCCCAGACAACATTGGTATATACATTATCCAATCAATCACCAGAGTTTCTGGATCATCCAGTTAAAGGAGTACATACTTAAGTGTTTTTAGAAATCCTGGTCATTACATAGAAACTACTGATGTTGTTTCAGTGTTATTATTTTATATGGCAATGTCTGCTGTAATGTATTTATTGCCATAGAATAACACAGAAACAGCTAATATGTCACTTGGCAGCCTTGATTCCTGGTTATTACATAGAAACTGCTGATGTTGTTTCCATGGTATTGTTTTATATGGCAATGTCTGCTGTAATGTAATATTACTATGAAATAAAATGAAAACATTCAATGGATAATTTTACAGGCCTGATTTGTGGTTATTACATAGAGAATGTTTAATTTTAATTAGGAAATAATGAGATTATGTCACCATAAATATTCCTTTATTTAAATATGTATAGATATTAATAGACATTACCAGGCAGCTACCAGGTAATTACCACAATATTACCATAGTACTACCAAATTTATTACCCTTCAAATTTCCAGTGTTACTACTAGAATATTACCTGGTTATTACTATTGGTAATTATGGAGTATTACCAGGTTATTCTTCTATATTACCATGAAATTACCACAGTATTACCATACTATTACTATATAATTACCAAGCTGTAATGTAAAGGGCTACCTGTTTTTCTAGTCTTAATCAAGAAACTGTTATTATTGTTCATCAAAGTAATACAGGTGTAGAGTGAAAGAAGTATAAACAAATACAAGGAAAAAATTCAAATAAAAGGGTCAAGGTTGGATTCAAACGGGTTCTTTTGGAGCTGGATGTCTATCTCCTTCCTCCCCTCTGACCTCTTTACTTAGTCTGTGTTACTTGCTGATAAGTCAGCAACCATTTATGATTGGTGTTACTGGTACGACGCATACTGCTTCAAGTGGATAACTGAAGCTGTTTATGAGCATTGAAAAATAATAATAAAGTGTGTTGGAAACTGGCCCAGATGGCTCAAGTGTCTGAATGTGATGAGATGTAATAAGAATGTTATATGTTTGACCTCAATTATATTACTAACTTATTGCCAAGAAACATGAGAATAGAATAGAATAGAACTTTAATGTCATTGTAACAAAAATTGCAACGAAATTACTAAGTTTTCCAGTCAATGCTAAATAGAATAATGAATAGAATAAAATAGATTTGCAACGACATGAATAAGACAAATATACAACGAAGCTACAACATAGTAAATAAGATCAAATAAAGTAAGTAAGTAATAGCTGCGAGAGTATATTGTATAATATAAAATATATAACATACAGCATATAACATATATTATACAATATGTACTATATAACATATTAAACATAATATAGAATATATTATAACTATTTCAAAGCTCCTTATTTTAGTTAAGGGACAAAAAAAAGCTTACTAAGGCACATTAGGTGGAGTTATCAAGTATTCGTTAACCATTTGTTCATGGCTCTTTCTGCTGTCAGGTAAAAGCTGTCTCTGAACCGGTTTGTAGTAGTAGTAGTTGTGTTCTTGTGAGATTTCTTTTTATTTTCTTTTTTTTGTCTTTATTGTTTTATTGTTTTGTTTTAGTATTACACTTTTCTTTACCTTGCTTGAGTCCGTTTTAACATTTATCAACAGCTTATTGATTTATTGTTTAAATTATGTTTAAATCACCTTATTCTGTTTTCTTTTCTTTTTTTTTTAATTTTATCTTTATTAACAATTTATGTACCCCCACCTAATTTAAACTCTTTTGGCCGGTTGATAAAAATTTTTATCTGGATAAAAGCTATCTGGATTTGGGAATCCCATTTTTCAGGATGGCGGATCATGCAATCCGGCTTACTTTTACCCCGGTTGTTCAAAGCAAAATAGGATTGGATTACTCTGATCATGAAATCCAGATTTCCAGCATGTGAAGAACAACAGGTTGAATAGACGGTTTGCATGATTTGCGAGTGGAACCACCGGAAGCATGTAACATAATACGTGCATGTGTTGTCCTGCATAACATTGCAAACATGCGGAAACTCCCTCTCTGTGACAATGTTGATGACGCACGTGAGCCCCGTGTTGTGGTACCGACCTAACTTCTGTCATTCTGTCAGAATGGATGCACGAGACGTGTAGTGAGGGATGCAATCGTTCGACAGGTTCTTTTCTGATTATGCAGTGATGAAAAAAAGGACAATTGAATATTTTATTTGTGTTTCTTACTGGATTTGTTTCGGGGTTTATTTCGTGGGGACATGTTAGTTGTATGTTTCTATTTTGGCTTTTTTTTTGGGGGGGGGGTTATTTTACTATGCTGAAAGGCTTAATAGGAGCCTATCCCTATGTTTACCACTTTATCACTGTAACGGTTGAACAAGCCAGGTGCAAAATAAAATATAAGCATATGCACCGAATTAAAAGTTCTATTATTCGATCAGCTGTTAGGTTTAACCGCAGCGTCTTCCTGAAATCCGCCTTGTAATCTTGCCCTCTGTTGGGATCAGAATAATCCTGTTTTTTTTAATCAAAGTTATCCGGATTCTGCTCAAAAGTTTTGAACAACCCAAACTCAGGGTTTTATCCGGATAATAACCAGGATTGGATTACGTGATCCAAGTGGATTTCGGAATCCGTATTTCTGTTTTAAACAACTCATTTGATCCTGTCCGATAACCGAAATCCGATAGAATTATGGTTAAAAACCGGCCCTTTAAGACTGACAGGAGAGCCAGCACTCCGACAAGAGCTCCAGACACAATCAATTGTAGATATTATGCTGAAAAATTGTTTTTGACCCTGTGATTGCAAATCTGTAATATTCATGCAATTTTCAGAGGAAGTAAAAAATCTTTAAAGAAGGTAAAAGTGGTCTGCTTTCACCATCTCACTTTTTTTGCTTGTGAAGTAGGCATACATGAGAAAGATGAGGGAGCTTTAGTAGCAGCTTAGTGGCAGCTGCTCCATTCAGCTGTGCTAAGATATTGTATATTCACAGACCAATTATACTATCACCCACCCAAAACAGTCACACACTTTTCTGCACTCCGGATACTTGATCGATGCACTTTCACTTGCTGTGAGACTAATGTTAATACAATTTTAAGTTGGGTTTTAGAAGAATTAGAAAAAATAATGATATTAATGAACTGCAAGCTTTACAGCATTTTATCTCATTATGAATCACACTGAGGCAATCACAGTCCATTCATAATGGGTCTAAAGTAGCCGGTACACTCAAATCACACAGCACAATTAGACACAATAGAATATGAATTTCTATGGTCTCTCTAGTTCTACATTTACAATCAAGAAATTCTGAAATTTAGAAAAAAAAAATACAAACTTAACAAAGAAAATGTGAGGCCTGAAACTCACCAGCCTGCAGTGCCAAACTGTTAAGTGGAGTCAGAACACAGTAGTCACATTGGGGCCATTGGTTAGGACATGTCATTGATTAGAGTACTTTTATTCTGGTCTTAAACATAATCAAACTGCATAAATCAAGATTATTTATTCAGTTTATTCATAAACAGCCATCTCAGTTCTTTTATTTGACATGCAACATTTAAAAAAAAAAGTTAAAGGCTGTAAACCTTTTTTTTAAACTCATTAGACATTTAAACATAATCTTTTTGAAAATATTAGAAATCAGTGCATTCATTTTAGAATGCAAATTAGTTAATTTTATATGACTAAATGCACTATCATAGATTTGTTATTCATATATTTGACACTATTTCAAGTCTCATTTAATCACAAGTTTATTCTATTGAATTGTTAAATCCACTACTTATTTAAACTGACATTGAAGATAGCATTTAAAAAACCAGCAAAAATAGGAAAGGAACTGACCAAAACAAAAACAAAAAAAGAGAGAGAAAAAAAAGCCAACACACAAAGACATATATGCATAACTAATAAACACAAAAATGCTTTATTTCTTAATGGATTCTTATTTAGAAATAAGGTGTTCCCCTTCTTCCCTTCCACCCTTATCTTTTTTATTCTCCTCTGTCTGCTGTTGTTTCTTCCTTGTGAAGTCAGCTATCCATATTCCCTTTATCTTGTTGTTTGGATGGATGTTGCAAACACTGCAGACCTGTCAGTTACTCATCTCTTGGGGAGGCGGGCTCATTGCTTCTGTTGGTGGAAGTGGCTGAGCAGAGAGGTTGATTGGCAGAACTGAGAACAGGAGCTGAGAAAGTCAAGCAATTGTGCAGAGACCAGAGAAAAGGATGCACAGTGTAAATAGTCTCTTTAGGAGAACAAAAGCAGCATGAGATCAGCATGAGATACACACTGTACATACAGTATGCTTATTCTTCCTTGGATTTGCTATGATAATTAGAATAAAAGGCCAAACCAAGAAGGAGGGGGACATTTTAATACGCCAGGGCAACATCTGAGTCCAGAAATAAGCCTAGACTGCTAAATGCAGTATTTAGTAGGGTTTATTTCTTGTCTCTTGAAAATAAACTGAGTGGGATTAACTGGTTTCATGTGATTTGACATACTGGTCTGATGGTATTATCTTAGCAGACCAAACAGTCCTGTTTGATGTGGGTGAGAGGTGGTTGAATGGATCTGATTTAGAGGAAGGAAGTGTTAAAATTAGCTAAGTGGAGGTGGATGTTTTGTTATCAGCCAGTACAGCCATTAGGTAAAAGGAAATGTAGTGGTGGTGATTTGTGCAAGACTACTGGCTTCAGTGTGTGGTCTGGGAGAGGATGGTGATTTGTATTACATAATGTATGAGTAGCTGCCTCTGAGTTTTGGGGAGCATGAATCTCATCTTAGTAGGCCGAGAGTCAGAAAGCTTTAAAAAACCTTCTGAAATGTCATATTTGACCCCAAAACATGTCCAGCTCTTTAAATGATCTAGTCATAAATTTTAAAAGCATATTTTTCAGCAACAGTTGCGTCTTTCCAAATTAACTAAATTCATCTTTTTATAAAAAGAAAAAAAACTTGCTACAAACTAATAAAGGAGCAAGACTGAGAGCGTACCAGTCCATTACTATACTTGGTGCACAGGGATCACCAAGGTCCTTGAGCTCAAGGACAGTATGAAAGGGACAAGGAAAGTCAGTGGTGCAGGAATCGACCTCCTATTTAGAAAGGGTCATGGCACCTAAATGAAGCACATTTTACTTATTTTAAAGCTGATGTCATCAGGGAGGCAAATAGGGACAGATGTAATCAAGACATATACCAAATTGCAGGCCATCAGGCAGATAATTTGAGGAAGCTGGGTTGAAGGGGTTTTGCACTTCCTTGGCAGTGATTGGGATGTTGATGGGCCCAGAGAGCGAGGTGGATCAGCTGTTTGGTCCTAGTTCAAGGCAGGTGTCACCAGGATGGCTCTGACTGCATGGTGATCAGATAATTAGGTATAATGATACTTTGCTACAAGCCAAATGTCTGATTGCACTGTTTTGTTTTTGTGTGTGTGGTTTTTTATTTCATCCTAATGCAGCTGGAAATAGTTATGTAGCAAGATCAAATAGAGAAGCAAGAGTGAAGCACATTAAATAATTTGGTAAGATTTTTTCACTGTATTAGTGTGGTGAAGCCAAGGAAGTCACATGCAGAGACAATAGCTGAGGCTATATATGGTCTACAACATACATTTTACATTCAAAGAGTCCCATACTTAAAATAATAATGATGGCTTTAATTCAAGTTATGACCAAAATTTTATATTGTAGGCCCAAAAAGGTAGCATCCAAGAAAATGTGGCCTTAGAAAACATTAGTAGAAGGAAACATGTTTGCACAAACATGTTTCCTTCCTAAGAATACCTCCATATGATGATCGAAGTTGGCCATGATGTCAATGTTTGTGAGGAGAAATCAAGTGTTCCTGGTTTTGCTCAGTGAGAGATTTACCATTTCTTTAATTTTCATTCATTTCCGTAATACCTCTTTTAGTTCAAAATAAAATTAAGCTGGACAAAGCTTACAGAAAGGAGATACAAAGTACAATCATATATTAAACAAGGAGATAAATATCTGATAGGCATCACTTAACTGATGTGCTAAGCTCAATATGTACAAAATGTTGCCTTTATAAAAGATTTCATTTGCTACTTTATCAAGACAATTTTCGGATTTGTGTTTATTATGAAGATATACAATATAAATGTACTTTTAAATTGCTTTTATTACATGACAGAACATACAAAGAAAACCCTGGGAGAGTCTGGCTGTAGATGTAACACAACTCTTAACAAAAGTGTGGAAAAACATCAAGATCACTTTAATGTATTGCAAGATAAGTGTGGTGCAGTGGTGACAATGTGGAACTCTCTCCAAAGGTGCCAAAGAGGTGAATGCAAGTGGGAAGACATTTACAGTCCGGAGCTCTCTGCAGCTGCATGTGGACAGAAATGATGATGGAGTGGCTTATACCTGCAGAGTGGACCATGTGGCCCTCACGCAGACACCACAGCAGGCTACTGAAGTACTGGAGGTCCACTGTGAGTATACACTCAAACTACATGCACTCAAATAATACATAAAACATGCCCATAAGAGAAAATGTTAAATGACCAATACAAGACATGACAAATAGGGATGCTCAAGTTAAAGAGTGCTTTTATGACCGTTGAAATCAGGTAGGTAGGTGGCATTTAACTGAATGAGAGCCTTACTCAAGATTTTGGTATCTGAAAATGATTATACTTTTTTTTTTCTTTTTTTTTTTTTTACAAAAATTACCAAATGGGGTGAACCACTGTTATATTAAATTAATTATGTAAGGAAAATAATGGGACAAAATTGATAATGATGTGTTCTATACTATATCCCATGAGACTGCATCCTCTCTGTCTTTCCCAGATGCTCCCCGTGTAGAGATCGTCCACTCCCTTGCAGTTCCTCAGGAAGGCCAGTATTTAAAGCTGGAGTGTGTTTCCAAAGGAAACCCATCGTGAGTAACTTAAATTTAGCATTAGCAATTTAAATGTGAAAAATACACGATGCTTCTTTGATTATCTTACACGTGCTCTTAAATCCCAGGCCAGATCCTGTTATGTGGACAAAGGATGGAGGCGAGCTTCCTGACCTGGACAGGATGATTGTAGAGGGGAGGGAGCTCACCTTTACCTCACTCAACAAGACAGACAATGGCACCTACCGTTGTGAAGCTAGCAACCACCTAGGAACTAGCAGTGCTGAATTTAAACTCTACGTCTACGGTGAGTTCAGAGGCAAGGTCGATGTGTGAGTAATTGCGTTTCATGTAACGATGGGCCAAAGTACAAAACAGATATTTTCCCCAGTTACTTATTTAACATCACTGGCAGATGAAAGAGCTGAAACAGGACACTTTGGACCCTAATTATGCTACATAGAAATAGTTGGAATATGAGCATCACAAGCAGCAAACTGGATTTTAATACCTTCTAATCTGCATACTGTATCAGTGCAAAGAGTGATTAGTGGTGCCATCTTTCTCTGGGAAAATATGGGCTTCAGGTGACACAAATGCCACCAACGCCTTTCCTTAAATAAACCTGTGTCCCAGATCTTCTACACACAGACACACACACCAGAAGCGAAATGTGTGAGAAAGGCAGAATTTAGTGCTGCGTTGTCAGAAATATCAGGATAAGTAATTCCTAGTAACGCCAGCGGATGTGGAGGATAAAGAGACTCGCTGTCAGGGAAAACAGATAGTTCTTTCTCCCTTCCAATTCTCCTCTGCCATTTTTCTGTTGGCATTAAGTAATAATGCAAAAAAAAAAGGACAGCAGAGCAGTGAAGCATCTCTCACACCTCTGCTTTAGAGACAGCTTGTAATGATGGGCTAAAAAGAAAGAAAACATTTCAATATGTTGATCAATAAAATATTACATTAATATTTTATGTGTGCACTTGGGGGACTCTGTTATTTGCTCTTTTATTTAAAAGCTGATTTAATCCAAGGAAAAACATAAGAGAATATCAACAACCTTCAGCTATGCCAGAGCTAAAAACTTTTCTAGATCTGATTGTTCATGGCTTATGTACAATAGTAACCAGATTAAAAAGTAATACACAAGGCAGCTAAGACTCCTATCAGTTGGTTATGAAGTACTGTGAAATGCACGGAGGCTAAATTGTGAATATTTTAAAAATACAGATGCTACTTAAAATAATCAACCTATAAATGAATGGAAAAACAATTCTACCATGCAGTTAGATTTAGTTATTTGATGATGTTTTGATTCGGTTGCTCACTTTTACGTGGGAAAAACATTTTAATTAATTCAGTTTATAATTTATTATACTTTCCAGATAAAGATTTGGTGCATCAATGTGTCTTTACTGCTAACTAAAAATTATAATACCAAACAAATGATCATTACAACAATATAACGTGCCAATGATAATATGGTACTTAAAACCAGTATTTTGCTTTTAATTTACTTAGTGGTGTTTAAATTACAAACAAAATATCACCTAGACACATAAAAACATTGGGTTAAATGAAAGGAGAACCTGGATAAGCTGATCGCCTGGATAAGCACATGGTGAAACACTTAAACGTTAAACTTAGACGTTTTAGATCAGATGCAATACTTTGCGTTGCAGAAGTAACAAAACAAAAAGTAATTTTATTACAAACAATCAGAAGTAAATTGTTTTTAAAGAAATTCACAAAATAGTATTTGCCCACACCACTATGGTAAACAGTGGGAATGGTGTTTTCAAGATTTGACTTGTTTTTGTTCCCCGTTTGACGTAGCCCAACTGAAATATCCCTTTAAATAGAACAACACCCATTCTCAGAAGCCATACCTGTAGGCTATTCATTTCTCCAGGCTCATACTTTATTTAACTTATTGTACAAATGACAAAAACTTTAAGAGAGCCATAAATCAAGCTGAGACTGTAAATGTTATAAAAATATACTGTAATATCATCCTCCAAAAGAACAGCATGTTATTGGCTTGCGACCTCATCTTTTTTAGTACTCAGTAATGTGTGCTTACAGAATATGGTCAGATCAAAGAAAGCACAGTAGCATTGTACAAAGTAACGTCTCTAACTGTAACTTTAATAAATAATGTGACTTGTTGATTACAATGAGGCAAACTAACTTCACTTGTTTAGGCCATATGATGTTTTACAGAATTACTTATGAAGTCGCAATGTTTCCGAGTTTCTTATTGAGATAATTGTTGTAGTTATAGCTTCAAAACTACAAAACAGGATCAGTACTCCACCACCCCGGAGGACTTCCTTAGTTTATCTTGTCTTATCCACTCATTTCCTGTTCTCAGGATGTTCTTCTCTCCTGCAAAATGGCATAAAGGGTCAGATTCTAATGGCTAATTATGTGTGCCATCTAAATCAAATCCTTTATAAGGGCATTACCAAAGTGGAAGGAAATGCAAATTCAAAACGGGAGTTAAGATACATGTATGCAGTGGAGCAGGGCTCACATATGAACTTCCTGTGAGATGCCACAGTCCATAACAGACATAATGCAGCATGTTGAATAGGATTGCCGAGACACTATAAAAGCATTTTCTTATAATATGATTTTGCATTTCCTGTTCCCTTCAACCCCTTTGATTCATCAATAAATTAAACCTCTTTTGAGTTATTGAGTAATTATTACAGCTCTAGTTCAATTAGTGCACCTCTCACCCATGCTGTGGTATATGCCTTCACCTAACAATTCCTTCAAATGCCAGCTGAAGCGAACAGCAAGAAAAACCAATGCACATAATGACGCCGATGATATTAAACTGACTAATTCTTTACCTCAAAAAAAGACTTCTGCTTATGGGTGGGTCAGAGAGTCTTATTCAGATTCATTACTTGTTCGCCTGAAATGGCACCGAGTCTGTTTCTATCCTTCATTAGTAATTAGCATACCTTTTAGCCTTTTACAACTGCCTCCATAATTCTTGAAAAATACCTTTTTAATGGTCCCCTCCAACAGGGAGACGTTTTCTCTCTTCCCTATTTCCTGCAGACACGCAGTAAGCTGCTCTGAGAGTCACACTGAAATGTCACCAAGACACAGAGGACAGTTAGCCTTGAGAAAGACTACCACAGCCAATTAAAAGCATCTCGTTCACTATAAAATGCCGAGTGACATAAACATTAAAGCCAAGGTGGTAGTGTAACCTCATTAACTTGGTCACACAATGTTTCAATCTTTCTTTTTTTTTCCTTTTACTTTAACATGTGACAGTGAGAAACGCTTCCTAGCATGAGGTACTACCATAATCCTCTAGTGAGAAGTCTAAAACAGAGGATGGTAATGATAGCTTGACTATCTTTACTAAAACCAACTATTGGAAAAGAGTGTAACTGGCACAGATCATTTGTCAAATTACTTTAATTTATTTGGTCTGTTTTCTGTCTTAAGAGACAGCATCCACCATTTGTACAATTAATTTTGTTCTTTTACTTCAGAAAGCTCCATACAAAGACAGCTATATTAAATCATAATAACAAAGATTTGGCGGGGCTTTAAGTTTAACATCATTAAAAACCTACTTTTTTCTCACTAAGATCCACGTTTTGGAAATTTTCTTAATTCAGCCGACACCGCAACGCACCGGTTTTGATTGTTTGGGCAATTCAGTCCTCGTTCAGTGCGGGTGAGGTCGTCTTAGCGAGGCAGCTAGTAAGTATCATGAAGTCATTTGTTTGCAACACAAACGGAACAACAATGGAGGATGCCAAACTCATGATTTATGAGCAAAGCCAGAGAAAGCTGTTGGCTGCAAGACACGAAACTCTGGATTAGCGAACGTCCACTGTTGTTATCCACAGTCTTCCGGGTTTAAAGATGGCGGGGGTCAGGAGTCGCTCTTATGACTCATCTCATGACGTCAAATTCTGGCCAACACTGGCCTCCTACCTCGACACGTCACGATTTTTGGCCCAGTTCTGCACATTTTGCAGCTCTGTTCAAACCACACCTCCTGGCCTCCTTTAATGGAAATTGTAGTATATTTAACAATGATGTCCAGTGTCATGTAGAAAAACTTAAGTTAGCCTGATTTCCTATGAGATGGTACTTTATTGGACACCACTATGACTGTTTTTGTTGAAGGACTTGGTGATAGCAAAAAAACTAATCTGTTTAATCACACCTTATTAATTTATTTATTTTATTTTTTTCATTTAACAAAACGACATTTTTCTTGATAAGATAAATTAATGGTTTAGTTATACCAAGACTGCAGAATATTCAACATATGATATGATGATATAATGACATTAAAATATATAAGCTGTTCATTATTTCTGCAGGGAAGTCTTTCATTTAAAAATTAGGATTTTTTTTCCCTGTCAGATTGTATTGCTAATTTTTACTTTGCAATATTTTTTCTCAAATTTACTGAAAACTTTATGATCTGTACAACTTACAGACTAATTTAAGAGGTTCTTAAAAATATCGTAATGGTACTGTGAAACACAGTACAGTAAAGTCTGCAGTTACACATAATAAACAGCAAGAAACAGTTTAATAGTTTTGTGAAAACAAGACAAATAATTTAAATTGTTCATGTTGTTCAGTGCATAATTTTTCTTTGTAAATTCTTTTTATTTTTTGTTACTGTTGTGTTGTTACTTTTGTATATATATGTTTATCTGTGCCCTCCACCAGACGCCCCCACCACCCTGCCTCCATCCACCACTCCCCCCCTACATCCCATCCTTCCAGATCCTACAGCTCAATTAGGCACCCACGCCTCAGACCCCACAGTCACTGGCAGCAGAGGTATAGTAACCCCCCACGCATCTCCACAACCCCCCTCAGCATGCTACTCTGTGTTCCTACTTCCCTCTGACTTTTACATCTCCTTCTCAGCTGTTTCAAATTCTTGCCTTGATACGTCTGTAAACTTTTTAAAAACGTTTACACCTTGGGGGCTGAGAGCAAACTGTGCATCTGCATGTCACATCAATAATGACATACACATTAATGACATTTTTCTTACACTTTGCAAGTTATTGTATTCAAAAGCAGTCTGTTTGTGTAATCTATCTACTACTCTCTTGATATTTCAAAGCTTCCTATGCTTCGGTGCCCCGAAGCACCAAGGAAGCAAATGCCATGTCCAACTGAAAATGTCTGGCCACTGGAGACAACAACTAAATCTCAGAGAATAATCAGTTCCTAGACGCATGGACTCATTGCTGTCAGTGCTGCGTATATGCTGTTTTTAAATAATCATGTTTATCAAAGCTGCTTTTTATGTACATATTATTATTATGCTTTAAAATATTAATAATAGAAGGATATATTTAATAGGAAAGTGTGATGATTCATAAAAGTGCCGAAATGTCAAGGTTTTACTCTTGCAAAGCCTGATGACAGAGTTTTTGTTGTGGGTTTAAAGTTAAAATTAACTGATGTGCAGTGGGGATTTATTGCTGTTGTCCTCCAGTTAAACCCAGTACTAAGCAAACTTTTTATCTTTCCTTTCTGAATGCCAAAACCACTTTTATAGAGATCATGTTTAAACCAAACGTAGAACATTTTGTTGGGCTTTGTTTATTCTTGCCGGTGAAGCTTTTGAACTTCATTGAAGTTCAGATGACATAATGCTGCTTTCATCCTGATTATTAAAAAGTGGACCAGCTCTTTAATCTAGTATATGACTAAGTTTCTGGTAGTTTGTGCATCCAGCCGTGCATGAACACAAATGAACATAAGACTGTGCCTCCCTTGGGATTTGATGAGCTGGAACTATGTGGATGTATTTGTTTGTGTGGTTGCTATTTTCTTTCACGTTGGACTGCAAAATATCTGCATTATCAGCAAAAATCCAAACAAGGTGTTAGCGTGAACTACATTGCTTCTGCTTTTTGTGATTGGATGTCGTATGTCTATTTTTGTGACCAAAAGATTCTCCATCACATGCTCCTTTTCATTTGCCCATCTATCTTTTCCCCACCTACTACCCCTAGGTTCACTACTTTATGATATTAAAATGGCTGACGTGCTTTGCGGTGTGTGTGTTTGCATTGAAATGAATAGAACCCTCTAGAGGTCATATCAGCACGTCCAGATGAGCTAGTTATGCATTTAAAGGGGCCTGTTGAGTTGTTTTAGGCATCTTACCAATATTCCCATGGGAAGACTCTCTGTGGAGGCTCTTTGGTATATCCAGCTGGGAGGAGACCATAGGGCAGGCCCGGAAAATGCTGGAGGGATTCCATTTCCCACCTGATTCATGAAAGCTTTATGATTCCTTTAAGATGAGCTGGAGGATCTAGCTGAGCATAAGGATGTTTTGGCACTACTACAACCTAGATTAATTGCATTAAAAATACAAAGAAGCATTGCAAACCTCTGGGAAGATATTGCTGTATTAGCTATTTTGCTTGATAAAATCATGCTGTACAGCAGAGTGATACGTCAGCTTTTAAGTGACATGCCAATTTAAAACCAGCGTGCTGCCATGGGCTTTGGATGTAAGACCTTGTAAGCTCATATATCATTTCCAGCATGGTTTTTAAACCAGTAATATGTATGTAACACATTTTTTTTATTAGGTAAAGATTGGGTAGTCCGCTAATTTCTGGCATGAATAAGCACATAAAATCATTTTAACACACTTAACTGTATTTTCTCTCGCAAAATGTTTAGTTTTAGCTTCTAATAAATAATTGTTTAAATATTAATGTTAAAGACTGAAGACACATCAATTTGTCTTTGATTTGTTCATGTTCTGTTCTCCCAAGCAACCTTACTTATTTACAAATAAAATGTGTGTTTTTCACCATATAGATCTATCCTAGAGTACCTCCAGTTTTGCTTCCTTTCTTTCACTCTTTTCTTCACTGCTCTCAACTTCATGGTGTTCCAGAGTCCCCATCTCAGAATAATTTCCCCTCATCACTGCTGCTTTCTGTAAATTACCATCTTTAAAGTCCCACAGGAGTCCTGACTCCCCCACTACTTTCCCTTTGCTTTGTCTTTGTTTCACTTTTTTCTTTCCTCTCCGCTTCCTCTCTCTGCCCTTACATCTCTCTGAAGACCCTGTTAGATAACAGGCTTCCACACACTGTAGGATGTTCCTCATCAGTGTGCCTCAGTTCTTCTCTGATGTCTGTTTGTGTAAAGCAGGGACACAAGAGAAACTGAGCCTCTCAGTGTATCTTCAGGGAATCTAAATATCAGACTCCTTCACTGCATCCCTACTCACAGGATACCACACTATCTGTTTTCATGTGTCTACTTGATTTATTACCAGGATTTTTCACGAGCTCGGGATGAAAGCAAACAACTGTGGCGCTATACCGACCCCCATGATGTTTTTGTCTCCTTCATAAAATTGACTGCCTGTGTAAAGGAAATGCATAATATGACTTCAGCACTAGTCCGTACAAGCACAGCATCAGCATATTATCTGTACAGTTCTCTGGGTGTCTTGTCTTGCTCATATTGGACTTGCATCTTCACCAGAAAGCACAAGATAAACCCAAATTGAGCTCAGACATCTTTTTTTTTTTTTTTTTTTTTTATCTGTCCTGTCCAGCATACCAACATACAGAACGGCGGGCTGTGTGCCATATTTTGCCGGACAGATTTGCTCTACCAAGGGAGGCATGTTATATAATTGTCTGCCTTTGATGTTTGGAATATTTTTATTATTTTTATTATAATCTTTTTTTCTTTTGTCTTGATATGTCAGTGCCGAACCTGACAGGGAGAAAGAGGAAGAGAGAAAAAGAGAAAAGGACAGAATTGAAATGTGGAAATAAAAGTTGTTTAGGCTGCCTAAATCACAGCGATATAAACCACCACATTACTACATGATAAATAATGAAAATAGGATAACGATGAAAAAGTCATCAAACGTACCTGTAGAGAGACGTACCAGCACACAAACATCAGCAACATCTAGTTGAAAGCGAATGGAGAGACAGGCATGTTTGTGAGCATGCACATGTGAACATGCATGTGTGACCATGCAACAAGGACGAAATGTGTGCTTGCAAGGAGGCCATCACAATGCCACACCCCCAAGTATCAGGGGGAGACAAAGGCAAAACGACCGCAGGCAATGCCAACCCAACACCAAGGCTAGGTACCCCAGGGACAAGGACATGTCTGCAGGTCCCCACACCCCTCCCCTCTCTCGACCAACCCTCCCATCCACCAGCCCTACCCCACCCCTTTTTTGCCCCTAAAACCCCTCTTTGCCCCAACCCTTACCCACTCTCTCAAACAAAACCTATCCTTTGCCCTCTCCCTTCCACCTCTCCCCAACAATCCCCTCCCCCCCTTGACCAGGGGCAGCTCAGACAGGCCAAGGGAAGGTGGGCTCAGACCCGACCCACATCCTCCTAGGGGTTTCACCAGCCCTCCGATGCTGCACCGAAGACCGCCCCACGGACAAACGGCGCCCAGCAGCACCCCACCCAGGACTCCCGGCACGTACCGAACCTCCACCCCCCGCAGCCCCGAGCATGTCCCAGGATACAAGGGCGTAGGAAGACTCCCACCCCCCTGCCCCCCGTCTGAGTTGTGTGTGCATGAGTGTGGGCTATTTATCATGCAATTAAAAACTGGAAGGAGCCATAAGGTGGCGGTGGGTCCCACTGCTGCCAGGCAGGCTGCCAGGCTCCCTCAGTGTGTGTGAGTGTGTGGGTTGCGTTATGTGCGTAGTACTGTGGTGTTAAAATGTGGTAGTGTCTAAAGTGTCAACAAAATCGGGGGGAGAGAGGTCACAACGGGAGGGGATAGGGGAAGGGCCACCTCGGTGGCTCCTGTCCGCCCACCCACAGCCCATGTGCCGTCCCCACGATGCCCTAAATGTATATTGGTGTCTAAGTTGTAATTCAAATGTAGTGGGGTAGGCAGTCGCAGGGGTTCACCAAGGGGTCTCGCAACTGGGGACCCCTCAGCCAAGCCCACCGTCTCCACCCGCCCCACAGTGCCCTGTGTGTGGTGTGTATAGTTTGGGGTGGCAGGGGAGGAGAGGGGTGCAGGGAAAGGCACAAAAAATCTCTCTCCCGGGCGACCAACTCCTCAGCTGGCCACTGCTTCCCAGGACCGCCCAAGGGCAGAAGGGCAAAGGCCCAGCCTGGCCAAGAGTCCAAGGCAGCAGCGCCACAGACACCCACTCGCCAGTCCCCGCCACCACCCCAGGGAACCAGAGAGCCTAGGTTGCACAAATATAACTCTGGTCGGACCCAAGGCCCAGTTCCCCCAGCCACCCCGAAGCAGCCCACGGCGGGAGGGGGAGAGAGCTAGATGTGAGGAGACTCCTCCAGTTTCACCCCACATGAGCCCTAATCCCCCCCGCTCCACACACAGTCTCCCACACAATGACCCACCTGACCACCGACCCAGAGAAACCACCAGGGCCGATAGACCCCTAGGTCCCCCACCCAGCCCAACCCCCGACCCCCAAGGAACGACAAGACCCCAGCACCCCTTTCCACTACGTGATGTAACTAATCAGCAGGGTCCAGGAAGACTGAAAGTTAACTAATTGGTGTTTAATGGATGCCGATAGAGTCTCTAGACTGATGTGATCCAACAGGACATTTCTATACTTTGAAGCTGGTTAATATTTCGATTGTTTTTAGACTTCCAGTTTGCGATACATAAGGCCATGAGGACCATGTGTGCGTTGTTAGTGTCCATATTGATGTCACTTAAGTCACCCAGTAAACAAAGTTTAGGACATGCAGGAATGTTACATCTGACCCATGTTGTTAATCCTCACAAACCTTATTCCAAAACTTTTGGACTGGTGCACAGAGCCATAAAGCGTGTAAGTAATCATCTGCTGTGTGCAGATATCTCAGAGCTCAGACATCTTTAAGGAAATTTTGTTTTGAAAGAGATGAGAAGTAGTAAAATGGAATATTCTTTTCATCTCAGATGAAAAAGCAGTGATTGTTGTCGCTTTTGTTTTACAGCACAGACACCATTAACATTTTCCTGTTTAGAGTTAGGCCTGGTACACACATATGGATTTTTTTAATCTTATGATATTTTTTATGTGAAGATAAAAACAATCAGGCATTAAACAGTTTTGATCATACTGTGTGTGGTGTGCTACAAACACATAACGATGCTGTCCCACAAGTGATCTACAATCTCACGTGACCAAACGTGATCTAACAAAAAACGTAGAAGAACTGGATCAGACTTTATATACTTAATTGTTCCCCAGCCAGGTCACTCTCTGATTGGCTACATTCCGTGCCTCGTCACCATCCACACTGTCCAAATTCATGAGTCGTCGGCTTTCGTCACACATATGACGATATCGGGCCGTAAATATTGAACATGTTCAATATTTCTGATTCTGGGTTTTGAGCTTTCTCTGTACAGTCTATGGAAAGCGGAGGTTTTGGTTAATGTGTTTTAAAGCACGGTTTCCTGTTAGATACTATGGTAGTTATGGTACAAAGGGAATATGTTGCTGCAAGAAAAATATATAGAGGCACTATCATTAGGCTGTCACAGTTTGGGCATTTCAATTGACAATCAAGTGTAACACAAATTGTAATTGTAATTAACCATTTATGGGTACTCCCCAATTTATGCTACACTCTTGTTTGTTTTAGATAACCAGCATCCCCATTTGGACTGACTGGAATGCAGAAAGAGATTCTTTTATTTATTATTAAGGTGTGAAACTCAGCCACAAACAAAAAACAAAACAAAACATATTGCCAAAGTGAGAGAAAAACTGTAAGAACAAAGCATGAAATGTTACTCTCTACTCACAGCAAAAGGTTTTTATCCATGTTAAAGGATTTAATATGACCTGTATGATTTTGTCATTACCCCGATTTTATGTCATATTTGGCTAATATAGTGACAGATAGTATGAGGACCCTACATAATCCTGCACCATTTAATAGAAACATTTACTCATCTATGTGGTAATATGAAGTAAATAAATATTTAACACTATAGAATCACCAGCTTGAATTGGAAATGTAAACTTCACAAAGATCACTGCATCTGATTTGTACACTTGTTGACCTTTGGAGTGTAGCTAGTGTACAGGATTTCAAAAGATTCCTGTTTTCATCCATTTTGTATACTGCCTGGTCTGATGCATTACTGCAGTCTGTGATTCACTTTATTAATGAGGTGCTGGCAGGTATGCTCAACACTCACACTGCTTCAATAGCCTGGCCAGCCTTAATGGCTATAATAACTCTTTCCCTAAGTATCACAGGTCTATGTAATGGACCTACCCTTGCACGAACACACATGTACTCATTCTATCCCACCATCGTCGCTGGGTTCTCTGAAATTTGCCAAGTGTCTTTTCCTTGCTTGCAAATTAGCTTTGACCTTGTGATGCTTAAAGGTTGAATCATGCACAAGGGTTTCTCTGGTGTTTAAAATATTTACCATTCGCTCCTGATGATCAGCATTCGTGTGGCCAACCCCAGCCCCTGTAGCCTGTTATTGCTGCAGAATAAGGACCCACTGCTGAGAAGCCAGCAATTATTCATGCCTACTGTCTGTGCCTGTGGAGAGGAACAGAAGAAAGCTAAAATAATACCCATCTACCACCTCACAGACTAAAACCTCTCTTTTCTAAGGCCTAGTAGTTTTTCCCCAAAAGGAACTCAAGATAAAAGTATAGAAATCCTTGAGACTTTTAATTAAAGAGTAGATCGTAACGTGCAAGATATTACCACTTTGTCTTAAAACTAATACCAGCAAACTGGTTCTTACTCAACATCTAAACTCTCAAAGAAGCTTACCACGATAATCCATTTGCCATCATCTTTTTTAGCCACAACAAAATACAAAAAGGACCATTCATCTCTTCTGAAAGTTGATGAGAACACACTTCAGCAACAGTGCAAGGGACTGGTGGGTTTTTTTTTCTGAGACTGGTGGGTCTCTAAGCTTTTTCCCATTTCATGTCAGATCTGGCCACAATGCTGCATGAAACTACACTGCCTGGCCATAAAAAAAGTCAACATCTGGATTTACCTAAGCTCATACATACGAGCTTCCTATTGGATAATTACTGCATGGGCAATTATCTTTCTTTATTAGTTATTTAACCTCAACTGAACTGGAAAATATGTTAGTCTGGTTATGAAGGATCAAATTATTGGCATACATGGAGATTGCAGAAACTAAAATTGGGTTAAGAACTGTCCAACACATTGTTAAAGCCTGGAAGGATAGCGGGAAAAATTAGGTCAGACAAACATCTTGAATGATGGCGATTGGTGATCACTTAAATGTTTGGTGCAGCTTAATTCAGTTATTAGAAATTTATTTGACATAAAAAAGAATTAATAATGCAAATTTAAGATCACAAAAACGTCATTTCTAAATCACATGTACCACAAGTTAAATGGAATCAAGACATCCACCCATCTTGCTTCCCAACACTGGATCTGTAATAATACATTCACAATGACAAACACTAATTTACAACTCGTTCAATATAAAATCATTCATAGAACTCACATCACTAAATATAAAAATGTAAAATGGGACTTACAACTACTGACATCTAGTGTACGAAAGGAACTTTTTGACCAAAATATTAAATTATTTTACACACACATACCTCAAGGCACGTTATTTCTATAATACTGTGTTGTGTTGCATCCAAACTGAAAGTGGAACTCATAGCAACATTAAACAAAAGCAACATGAAAAATGGTTTTATTTGATAAAGTGTTAATGTCTGAATTTATTAAGTAAAACCTAACAGACTTTCTACTCTTGGTGCTTTCACACAGTCCGTGAAGTCTGGCCTCCTGGCCCTAACAGTCCTGATTTTTGCTTTTTATATTATTGTTCAAAAAATAAACTTAACAAAAATTGATAAATATATTTAAAGTTTATTGATCTGATTCATAATAAATCAGTATAATTGAATATACATAGCATATCAATAATCATAAAAGCTGATTTATAATAATAATAATGAACTTAATAACTGATCAACATAATAAGCATCTTTATTATTGATCAGTTAATCAGTTGACAGCTGTTCGTCGTCTTGCGGATTTACATCACGCCCGTTATGCAGCTGTCGTCACCCTTTAGGTTGAAAACAGCTAAGCTAAGCTAACAGGCTAACATCACGTCCAACAGAGTCCTGCTGTGCTGACAACGCGGCATGCCTGTGTTACCGCCTACAGTCGGTGCGTGAGAAGCGAGCGGAACCGGGCCGTGAAGCAGACAGAAGGCGCCGCTATATCCAAACCATCCCTTTTCACTGAACTTTCTGGTTGGGGCTGTAAGCCCTGATGATTTATCCTCCAGTTTACCGAGCTTTCTTCTGGAAAGCTGGCCAGCTCCTGCTAAAAGTCTCCACATTTTAACCTACTTAATTAGCCTAAGCTAAACGGTAAACAGAACTGAAATAGTGCGAGCGCGCTCTCGTGTCACGTGCGAGTGTTTACGCCAGTGTAAGTTTGTGTACCTGCACGTCCTTCATACATGTAGACAGCAGAGGAACATAAGGGAGAAATCCGCCAAAAGGAAGAATGGAAAACATGACTAGTTTGGTACAAACATTTACTCGCCATTTGCTGGATAGCCCTCTGAGACTTACTCGCAAAACGAAAAACTTAATCGCATTTGGCGTCTGGCGAGTGTTAATTTCGGACCCTGCTGACATCTGCTCACAATGCACCATGGGTGTTTCTGACAATTATTATCATGTGCACACCTTTTAGTCAAACAGTTATAAAAATACTTTCCGATGTTCTGATCTGTAGAATTCCCTCTCCCTATCCTTATGTCTGCTGAGAGACCTCTTGACTTAGTTGCCATCTTATCCAGTGTTATCATGATGCATCAAAGCAGCCAATCAGGACGATTTTGTCCAAGCCTGTGATTGGTTGGAATTGTGGCACATTTATAGCACTGCACTGTGTTAAGTGAGCTTGTTGACAGAACTGAACCCAAGACCGTACACTGTGAGCATGGTCACTTGTGAGACCACAGCAGAAAAAACAAGTACAGCAGCTGTTTTGTTGATAGTATGTAAGGCCTCTAAACCAAACACACCATGACTCATCTTTGAAACTTCCCACTGATTTTTACCGCTGTAGCCCAAGGTCCCTACACTGCGTCTACCGGATGCATAGCTTTAATTTATTTTCTCCACCTTAATGTTAGCAATAATAAAAATGGAGACAATCTTTCATCTATTTTCACATCGTTTTCCATGGGGAAATCCCATTTTCTTGGATTTTGTTGGAGACAATCCGTCCTTTTAAAATGTGTTTTCAGTGCCTTCATTTTAAACCCATAATACAGCTTTGAGAAAGAAACAGGACAGAAAATATATGTGTGAGATCAAACATGCATGTAGGATGAATTATCTATCAATGATGACAGGGTCAAAATATTTTAAAATTCAGCTGTTTTTAAATTTTCACTGACCAAATTAAACATCCTTAGCAAACCAGAGAGAGAAAAAAAACAACATTTTAGTAAAATACTTCTACATCTATGAAGAATATTAATATTACGATTAACCTTTGTCTACTGCTGTTAAAACTGTGTTGTATTAAATGGGCTGGTTGCTTTCCTCAGGTAATATTTTATGACTTTAACCCCACATTCACCTTGAAGCTTCTTAAGAATGAGGACCAGCCTTTTGTGAAAAGTCAATAAGAAAAGAGACAATTTTAATTCCTTGGAGGGATTTTGTAACTGCTTTATTTCATTGGTATTGATCTTGTTTAAAAATGGAGGACACAGGTTAGGCTGTCTGATGAGCAAAGGACATAATTTCTTAAGGGCAAGTATCCAGGGCAGCTGGTTAGTTGCTGTCATTAATGGTGAAATGGTTAAATATTTGACAGCATCGACCCTTTGCTCTCCATGTCTCCTTCCATTCCCCACTCCTCACACCATAAAGCTGAGAAGCACATGAGAAATGAAAACATAATGCAAAGGTCTTTCCACTTATTGTTGGGCAAATTTATTGATGACCTGTCACATTAACTTGCTTTACGGAAGAGTTATAGCAACAATTTGGAACACAGTGTTAAACACCCCACCCCACCCCACCCCACCCCAAAAAGGAGAAATTATTAAAACCTGAGGCAAGTATTATGAATTATATGTAATAGCCATTCTCTTTATTAAATCTCAACAGCAGGGGACACTTTTAGTAATCTTAAGGAAGCATTCATAAAGCAGTCTAAAGTCTTATTTGGTCATTTTTATCTTCTCATCTCATGCGAACATTTTAAGCTTGACATCATCTCTTTGGGCTGATAATTGAGTTGCCTTTATTCTGTATTGTGTTTACTTTGTGCTCTTCCTTCTTGTCTGATAAATCCTCCGAAGCTGCAATGATACAGTCCTGATTAAGTTACTAATAATCTAACAGCATTGGTATGTTTCTGCTACTTCCTTTGTTGCTATATTTCTGTTTTTGAGAGGTTATGGATTTTGCAGAACAGCCTGCTTTGATAGATTCTTGTGAATTAATTAATTTATATGATTAATTATCTTGCTGTGCTTATTATTTGATGCAGTCCCCCTGCTGACCGCAAATTCTTTTCACTTCAAGAAAAAAAAAAAAATGTAGAAAATGTAGGTGGTTGAATATTCAAGATAGTGTCCACATGTGGGATTCATTGAATGATTAGCCAAGGTAATTTGTTTTCAAAATCTAATTAATCCACTCTGACCCAGAAAGCAATGTGCAAGGACACACACAAACACACAGTTTGTCCTCTTTTGTGTCTTTCTAATTCTCTCTAGCACTTAGGTGTAGTCTTCAAAGGCAGAGAGAGAACGATTTTTCATCCCGGCTATAAAACCACTATCATTGGGGGTCATGTCCAAATGCTGCGTATGCATCAATAATTTCCGTAAGCCATGTTCTACACACACGTCGGGATTTACAAAAAATAACTTTGCGCGGTTCTGTGCGCACCGCCATGCAAATATTTTAACCAGCTGTGGGAATGTACGTATCCCCTGCAAACTCGTTATTTGAAAGTGACGCTCTGAGTACTAAAACGCTCCTCTAAACACTGAAATATGTTACTGTAACACATTTGAGTTCGGATGATTTACACCTGATCAACAAAACTAAACCACATTTAGCCTAATTTCCCCACATATATAATGCCTTAATAGGCATTAACACACATCAATGAGTGATGACTGTGTAGCGTACACACATTCACACTAGAGGTGGGACTTTTAAGGAGTCATTACCCGGTAATTGCACTTTTTCAAGTTTAACCATGTATTGGTGTTGGACTGAAGTGTTAGCCCTTTAAGCCCGAACGGCCCACTGGTGGGTCAAACAGCTATAAGCACACGTTCATGTGTGTAAAAAAAATACTTTACTGAAGTAAGGATATTTTATTTATAATGTGTCTCAAAGAAGAATCCCTAACACCACTAAATCAACTCTCCAAGTGCATTTTGTCAACAAAGTATTTGTTTTATAACAGCTTTAAAATACGTATGCAACAAAAAAGAGCGGCACTATTACGAGTAACACCCAAAACTTAATGCAACACAAAGCGTAATCCGTTCACTCCACCCCAACATATTGGGTATCAAATGAAAATAGAAAAGCTGCAGATTCAGATGAAACCAAGCATAAACATATTTTACTCGACCACCTCATGTCAGTCTGAAAACAGACAATTTAGCCCACCTTCGCTTTTCACAGCCAGCGCATCAGATTCCATGTTTATCACACAGCATGTCACCAAACCCCAAAGCAATTCTTACCAAAAGCAATATATTTTATTTCCTTACCTGTTTGTGGTAATTTTCAGTCTATCCACACTGTTCTTCGACCAAAATTCGCCGCACATTAGTCCATAATAGTCCAACTGCATCATGCGCTCGTATTTCATAGGCTTCCATTCACGTCCATCTTGCCAACTTTTCGTGGGTCTTGGAAATGTAAATAAAGTTTGATTGAATTCTATATCTCACAAGCTTTCCAACGATATCTTACACTTGAATAAGACTTTATCCTTCATGTAGATATCCTTCAGCGTAAACACAGGACCTTAATAAATGTGTTGGCAGGTAGTCAGAAAGTTTATCTGATGATGGAGATGATGGTCATCTCTTAACCTCCTCCTGAGGCTGCAACACAACAATGATGTGGAGCAGTCAGTCAGTCAGTCATTATCTGTACAGCTTATTCCAGTTATGGGTCGCGGGGTGAGCTGGAGCCTATCCCAGCAGTGGTTCAGGTGAAAGGCAGGGTACACCCTGGACTGGTCACCAGTCCATCGCAGTGATGTGGAGCATTCCTTCTTTTTTTTATTACAGTTTTTTACATGTTAGACTATTTATTCATTTGACCCGTGATGGTATGATGTGATGTTCCGATACAGCTGCATTTATGTGTGATGAAGAGATGATTGTTAGCGGGTTGCAGCAGTTGTGACTGATTTTTTGTTTGTTTGTTCTTAATTGGTGTTGGTTACAGCACACAGCAGTCTGTGTATTTGTTTAAATAAATCATAAACAACACTGGATCCCACTTCTAAGCTCCTTGCTTAGAGAACGCACCCTAATCAACGGAAGATCAATCATCAAAACAAAATTGCATTACTTATTTTGAACTATAAACATGTATTGCTGGCTTGTTCCACATTATTAGATAATTTTGGTTTTTTACAGCTTATCATGCTATGACACTGACAGCAGAAGAAGACAGCCTAACAGCCTTACGTTAGTTAACAGTACAACTATCAGTAATCAAACCAAACAAGCACTAAAATAGAATAACTCAGATTACTGCTCTACACCTGCAAAACTATTGTATTCATGGAAATTTGGACACATTTAAATTCTCTTAGAACACATGCAAAGCATGCTGGGAATCTCTGCCCATCTATCATCAACACGCTACAAGTGTGTGTAGGCTATTTTATCCTTCCTTCATCTCTGATTAAACCACATGAGTTTCATTTTCTGTTGATTAGTTTTTTTTTTTATGTTTTTGGTGTGTTTCTCATTGTAACTGGAGCAAAATGTGAAAACATGTCATGTATTTAGGGTGCGTTCAATCTAAGTCGGAGGTCAGAAGTTGGATCTGGGAATTAACAGCCCTCTGTAAAAGGGTTGTGCACCCTAAAATGTTTTGTGAACTGTAAAAATACATGTCACTTATTTGTGATTAAAACCACCTTTACTGTTGTTGTGCTGAGGGGCGGCATGGCTCAGTGGGTAGAGTGGTCGTCTTGTATCCTGAGGGTTGCCGGTTTGATCCTTGGCCTGTCAAGCTCATGTCGAGGTTTCCCTGAGCAAGACACCTAATCCCAAATTGCTCCTGATGGGTTGTGGTTGAGCACCTTGCATGCAAGCTTCCATGAATCATATCTTATTCTTAAAAAAAACAGAGATGTTACTGGGTATTGTCTTTTTTTGTGTGTGTGTTGTTTCTTTGCACAGTAGAATTGAAGTTGAAGTTGCGTATTTACAGCTCTGAACTGTGTACTAACCAAAGCAGTGAGTTCCTCAGAATCATTTCTGCTTTTAATACAGTGCTACCCCAGGGCCTCAAAGTCATGGCTGTTCAGTGTTGCTTCTTGGCTTGTGAAGAAAGATTTCTCTAAGTCATTTAAAGATGGTTCTCTGGCTGTGGTGGTTTTTATTTAACAGTAGCTTGACAGGAATGGGATAACATCCAGAGAAGAACCACTGGCTAGGATTTAAACCTGTATCTGTAGCCCTGCTCAACCATTTGTTACGTACAGTTTAAAATTTAGTTTGATGAACTAACAGTGAAAAAACAAGAAAAAAAATAATTGTAAATTTCCACTGTAAAAATACAGTTTAGACCTTTACTTTTACATGGGGTCTTTTGATTTTTCTTTTATGTTAAATGAAATAAATATATAACATTAATTCAGTCTGTACCCAGCACGGTGACTTAAACCTGAGTCCTCCAGCCCCAAGTCCCCCTCTTTAACGTCTAGGCCATCATCATGTGTGTACTACAAAAGTAAATATACTACAAAAGCAGTAAAAATAAATTCACAGTAAAATAACTTAATATCAACAGTATTAAAATTGAATTTAGATTTTTTTAATTTTTTTATTACATTTTAGTGAATTTATGATCAATTTAAAAATGTTTTTTTAACATTATTTGTACGTAAAATAACAATTTTCTTTTTTTTAAAAGGAAATTTTATGCATTTTCATGGTTATGGATTTTTCATGTTATTTAACATTAGGCATGCCAATATGCAGTCTATTCTGAAATTTTATTGGCATTTTTCTGAACCAAGAAATACAGGAAAAAATTGTAACATTACTTTTTTTATATATATAGTCTGGAAGTAAACACAATCTTTACTTCTGATACACAGCCTCTGAGGAAAACCTTTTTTGTTTGTTTTTTGTTTGTTTGTTTGTTTGTTTTACCATTATATCATCTTTCCTGACTAGACATGCAGTCACACCCATTGTGTGTGTCTGACATGAAAATCAATGCAATGTTTGTGGAATGAATTCATTATGTATGAAAGGGATCTTTGGATTTCTCGTCTTATTTGTGCTCACGCTGATGGCCACTGCTAAATTTCCTTTAATTTTTTCCCTAAACAAATACAATAACTTTGTTTTTCCCTGACCCCTAAACCAGAAATGATGCCTCACTTTATAAAGTTATATTGGTTGTACACATCTACATTTAGTTGGTGCTTTTATCCAACATGGCAAACAAGAGAAGAACAGTATTCAAGCTTTAGTCATTAAAGGTAAGGAAGAACAAGTGATCATAAGTTAGGTGCTTTAGTGTGAAAGAGGCATAAGGACCTCTTCTTGTGCCTTTTGCACACATTTTTCTTGGAAGAAAATAATCTTTAAGAGATTCTTGGAGGGAAAGAGGGATGTATGTGTTCTGTATGTTGGGATGGAAATAAAGGAAGACATTCCTTAGAGGAGTGTTGTAGTCAAGAAGGAGCATTAGCCTGCATGACTGAATTTGAATAACTAGGTGCAGACCAAGAAGTCTCTCTTTAGGCAACTTTAGTGACTTGAGCCTGTGGAGTTCTGGGACTGGCATTGGCCGTTTTTGATTACTTTCCAGGCTTCTGGGCTCATTTGTTAAGCCTTTACTGTGCATTTTAAAAGAGCTTTAAAGCTGGTATATCTAAGGTGAGAGACAACCATGGTTTTTGGTGTCATTCTTGGTCAAAGAGAAAGCCATTGTGTGCCCATTCTGCAAAAATTAACAGCTATATCTGGGTATCAACTGAATAACAGTGACATTAGACAACATGGGCGTGGATGATGAGGCCCAGGGAGGTGGTGTATATTTGAAGAGAAAAGGACCCTTCACCAAGCCTGTGTGGAGAAGCAGCGGTTTGCTATGATACCATGAAAGATGCGTGAGGTACAATAAAAGCCAACATTGTGCTTAACCTATGATGCCCCTTACATTAAACAGATAGTAGGATGCCATGGTTAACTCTAACCACAGCTGCTGATGAGGCTAACACAGCAAGAACTTAGAACTTAGCTGCTGATGCAGCACCAGCTGCCTTTGAGGCCTTTGCTACAGACAGCAGACCTGTTTTACTTCTAAAAGCTGGCTGAATTTTTTTCCCCGGGAGGGGCCAGTTTGAAAACTGTTTTTAGTAACATAAACCTCATGACAACTTTGTTTGAATGTACTGGCAGCGTCCATAATCTTTACCAAAATTTCATTGGAAATTATATTGATTCCAGAAATTTAGGTTGACCTTATTCCCAGAGTTATTTACAGTTTCTTCTGAATGAAGAAGATCTAAGCTTGGCAAATGCAAACTTCTATTTTCTGTTTAAGCTTACTGATGTGCTCACAGACATGTTCATAGATTCTACAGACACAAGGGCACTGCAGCGCTATAAGCCTATGCCTAGAAAAGCCACTACTTTATTGATCTGAATAACTGAACCTATTGCTTCACAGAGCTACATCTAAAACAGTAAAGGAAAAGTGCACAATCCAAAAGAAGAAAGGAGTGCCTGTAGGGGATGAATTTTAATATTTAAAAAAATTAAAGCCAAGGGGGAAAGAGATAGAATGACCGAGATGGGGCTGTGTGTTAAGTAGCAGTGTGGAGATGGTATTTGAACAGCATACTAATATGATGAATTAAAGGATGTTGTGTCAGATCACTTCTGACTTTTAATACAACAGAATACTTTAGATGAAAAGAAGTGTTGAGGCTGATACATTGTAAGGCCCAGGAGATTCAATAATAATACCCTAGACAATGGCAAAAATATCTTGTGAGGATTGTCAGACTGATAGTGGGCAGTGTTTTGGGTGTACATGCTTTTGTTTGACTAGATTATGTAGTGAAAGAAATATACTAAAATTAAATGGATTGGAAAAGTAAGGGTTTTTTTTTAGGCTTTTTGTGTGTGTGTGTGTGTGTGTGTGTGTGTGTGTGTGTGTGTATGTGTGTGTGTGTGTGTGTGTGTGTGTGTGTGTGTGTGTGTGTGTGTGTGTGTGTGTGTGTGTGTGTGTGTGTGCGTGTGTGTGTGTGTGTGTGTCCACCCAAGGACTAGATGGAGTGTGGTTCTAGCTGTAGTTCTAAAGCTAATGTAGGTTTCGATTTTTAGAAGTTTACTGAAACCATCCGAAAGCTAAGGAATGTTGAGATCCTTACTTTTTTACCTTTGCTATTAGCTACTGGATGGTTAGATTTTTCTGAATTGCATTTCCTATCAAATCAAAATGAAGGTTAAAAGGCCACCTGGAAGTCTTAGAAAGGGTTTAAGTGTATAAAATGTACTTCAAATTATATTGTTTTCATCTTCAGCTATTAGACAACCTCTTAAAACCAGTATCACAGTCGCATATCCCGTCACAGTAAACCAACATGGAGCCAGCAGGATAAGATGAGGAGTTAGTGAGGCAGTTTAAGAGGAAGACTTGGCTCTGTTCAGCCTAGCAGTGGCTCACATAACACCTTAACCCCTTTTAATTTATTAAACAAGCCCAGCTCACAAGGGCAGGCGGCAGGGAGGGTGTTATAAATATTAAAGGAAGAGTTTGCTCTGCCACGCTCTCATATTAAATCATACAGAGAAGAATATATATGTCCTTATTAAAAGATAATGTGTTCAGGAGTCATAAAAATGGAAAACTTACCAGGAAAGACCCCTCTTTCTGTTTTTGTTCTTATTCCTCTTGGTCCAAATCATTTGTCTGCATTTTTGTATATATCAGTTCCTGCGTGTGTTCCTTTCTCTGCCTGTCTGTGTAAACACTTGCAATATATTTTTCTTCCACAAGTAGCAATACATTACAAGGACATAATAGATTAAATGCTTTTTTTGGAATAGCATATAAAGTATTCACACATTGTAAGCTAATGTGATGGTATGTCTCTGGCTTTTGTACTGCTTATCAAGTTAATAGATACACTTCTCTGAAAAACATCTTTGCTTGGCTTGAAGCAGGCTTAAAAAGATTATTCCATCATTTTAGTATAATATTCTCATTACATTGTTTAATTCATTATTGTAAGTTTTAATCTCTTAAAGCAGCACAAGGGATCTATGGCAGAATTTCACCCTTTGGCATCCCCTTATGAGAGTTAATTCTGCATTCGTCTTGCATCCTGTATCTTCTCTGAGCTCTCTCCAACAAGTTGCTCGCTTCCTCCATTTGGACTCCAATGAGACGCATTCAGAACAGCCAGTGTGTTGACATCCAACTGCTGGTGTGTGACACAGAGCAAAAGCAGCTGTAACTTGATGCCCCAGGCTGAAAAACATAAAGTTATGAAGTGTGATTTCTCAGCCTGCTGCAGGGCAATAATAGTTCCAGCAATGTGCTTAATCAATATCAGGGGGCCATTAAATTGAGTCAAAGCAGAGCGTTATGGTTGGAATAGTTAAATGTTCAACTTTGGTTTTTAAGTAAAACTGATTTACATGTTATACCTTATAATATTGTAAAGTTAGTATATAATAAGATAATCTCTAGTAAACAATATGTAAAGGAATAATTAAGCTTTCTATAGAATATTTTCAAGATATTTTAGTTTGTGTACTGCAAACTGATGTCTCAAGTCCTTTCAAATTCCTTCTGTTGTTGTTCCTCAAACTCAAGATATTTTCCATTTAAAAAATATGTGTAAAAAAAACATTTTTGGTAGCTGCTCGATTTTATTTATTTATTTATTTATTTTTACAACTTATTAGTATATGCAAAATGACTCTCCAAATAATCACCACGATATCAATGAATATTTTACTCTAGGAAGAGGTTTGGAACTATGATACCACTGCGTTTTGGATGCAGTGGAGTGTCTGTGAGCACTTGGAATGAATTAAACATACAGATAAACAGTGAGGATCAAGTGCATTATCCCTGACTTTTTAAAACTTTTGGCACATATTTCACCATGACTTCACATGTTCGTTGTAATCTGTAAAAGGATCAGACATGTTCTAGAAAAAGTCAGCAGCTTTGACTCTTACTTTATCATCTTCCACATTTAACAGGCAGTAGAAGAAGATCAGGCCAGGAAGTGTGAATGATGGTTAACAAAAACATGGGCACACACCGTTGTGACAGATAGAGACAGCCGTGTGTACCTAAACACCCCAGTCCTCGCCCTGCTGGGTCCTACCGGGGGAACATTCCTCTGCTCTCTGCTCCACTGACCAAGCAGAACTGCAACACAGTGAAACCACGCTACTCACATCTGTGTCTATGAGCGTGCGTGTGGGTGTGACCGTGTGTTTGTCCACTGGGAGGCATTGAAGTGTGACGGCCTGGTCACTCACACCATGGAGACTTATGAAGCGAGAGCAAGCCAGCTGTTCAATTTGGCCTCATGGGCAGATAGAAAGAAAAGGAGAATACTGAAGAGAAACTGAGTCAATATATGACATGTGCTGTATGCATGAGCCATCCTCCTATCCCTGCCGTCTCTGCTCTGACATTGGCGGATTAGCTCACATACAATCAAGTATAGCACGCAGAAAGTAGCAGGGTTGTATATAGCGTGCCATGACACTCAAAACATGATAATTAGATTGTGCTCCTGTAATATCTCAGCTGTCGTTGAATGATATTAATAATACAGGCTATTCCATTGCCCATCTCCTCACTGCTGTCACTGTCGACTTGAAGATTTGAGCACAGTAGGTCCTTACACCGTGAATGCATCTGTGTCCTTTCCTTATTCGTACCTTGAAAGATCAAACTGTGAAAAAAGAAGTCACTCTCAAAACTGTAAATAATCTCTTGTTGAAAGAAAAAAAAAAACTTTTATGGTGTTTTGCATGAAGTACAATCAAGCATTATTCAGTCTTTCATGACTCGACTATCACCTATACTGCATTTCAACCAGCTGGGGACCTGTAGTGTCCGTGTACGTTCAGGCAGTTTGTTCGTTCGTTTTAAACCAAATAATAGAAAAAAGATTAACTTTTTCAGTTTTTTCATAGACAATCAAAATCAGACAAACGAAAATAACAGAACCTATTTTCTTTTCCTATTCCCAGAATTCAAAGAAGAAAAACAAGAAAAGAATTAATTAAAAACCGGCCCGTTTTTGGATTTTGGCTATTCCTTTTTTTTTTTTTCCTTTAGAATTGAAAGATGTTAGAACAGTTAACTAATAACTAGATTAACGCAAATACGCAAGCACATTGGATAATATTATCATATACATGCATAAATAACTGTGTTGACCTATATAAAACAACATTAATATGTTCTTTTGGGCAGAGACCCCAATGTAATAAAAAAAAATCTATAGAAATTAAAGCCTATGAGATAACAAGTAACCAGGATTACAACAGATTGTTCACCCTTTGTGTAATCAAAGTGCTGTGAATGGCTACATTACGTTTAACCGCTGGAATTTATCTGTACTCAGCTGCCATGTTACATGGTGGACGAGTCAAAAATATAATTCTGAAATTAAAATGGTCATAATTTCTGGAGAAGTGCTTACCCGGTTAAAAACACACACACACACACACCTGTTGAAGCATCTTCTTCTTTCAGTTCTGAAGGAAAAATAAAAAATGGAATAGCCCAAATCCAAAAACGGGTCAGTTTTTAATACATTTTTTCTTGTTTTTCTTCTTTGAATTCTGGGAATAGGAAAGGAAAATCGGTCCTGTTTTTCCGTTTTTCTAATTTTGATTGTCAATAAAAAAACAGAAAAACAAAGGTACGATTTTGGTTTAAAACGAATTGCCTGAACATACACGGACCCTGTAGCAACTCTCCAACATCTAATTCATTTTTCTAAAAATAATTCTTTCTCTCAAAGAATCAGAAAAAGACTGATCTTTTCTTTTTTTTATTTTCCATGTGATGATTTATTTACTGTGTACAACTCTTCCTCTACTGCCCTGGTTTGCATGTTGGGAACTCCTGCGGCACTGTGGGGGTGGTCCTGAATTATTCACTTCTTTCACCCCCCAAGTCCCTCTTGCATTCCCTTTTTCCTTCATTTTGCAGGGCGAACGCGTGTCTGACTGTCTCTTTGTGTCAATGTGGTGTCCGTCCCTCTTCTATCTCTGTTTTATTATTCTCAGAGAGTTGTGCAGCTCTGCTCTGACTGCATCATGTGAAAGGAGAGAGGAATGACAGCAGCTCCAAACAATCGTTAAAATAGGAACAATCTGGAAATAATCTCTCCTCTCCTCCATGCTCTATTTTGTCTTTTCTTTCTCTGCTCCTCTGCCCTCACATCCTAACCTCACCAACCAACACTTTGATCTTTTTTTTTGTCTCTCCTTAGATCCCAATGCACTGGGGCAGCATGGCACTGACCACGCCTTGATCGGTGGAGTGGTGGCTGTGGTGGTCTTTGTCACCTTGTGTTTAATCATTGTTCTGGGAAGATACCTCGCCAGGCATAAAGGTAAAAGCCTAATAGACCCAAACCAGTGGAGAATCTGTTACTTATCCTATTAGCAACATAAAGAGCAAAATAAATTGTGCACAAGTTTATGTGCATTTACATGCAGCTCACATTAATAAAGCGTTGGGGTATTGGGGGTCGAACAGACATGGGCATCCATAGTGTTCCTACATTTCTTACATGGCCTTAATCTAAATCACACTGGCTCTGAACAGTCAAAGCCTTAGGGACCTCTTGTGCTCTTTGCATGACCCCAGGTTGAGAACCACTGGTTTAACGAATTGAGACTGGGAAAGGGTATAACATGGGGGTGTCTAAAGTCAGTCCTTGAGGGCCACTGTTCTGCAGGTTTTGGATGATTCCTGTTGCATAGCACCCGAATCAGATTAATAACATAGTTGGGCAAAACTTTACAAAAATGTGTTGAGAAGAGCCATTTAATTTGAATCAGGTGTTGGAGCAGGGAAACATCTAAAACCTGCAGGACTACAGATCTCAAGGGCAACACTGTAGTCAGATTTACCAACCTTATATGGAGACATTTACATATATCTCCAAGAGACTTGCAGTCTCCCCTTTAGCTCAGCACACTAACGTGGGGTATATATTTATTAACACTAAAATTTTCTGTTCTTTTTTCTAATTTGTTGTTTCTCTTGATTAAAAATACTTTGTACCTTTGCTTAGATAAGCATTTGATGTCGATCAAATGAACGCAGAAAAACAGTTCATCTACTACACTAG
Organism: Rhadinocentrus ornatus; assembly: GCA_037177495.1. Classification (NCBI taxonomy): domain Eukaryota; kingdom Metazoa; phylum Chordata; class Actinopteri; order Atheriniformes; family Melanotaeniidae; genus Rhadinocentrus; species Rhadinocentrus ornatus. Next base: position 10,835,496 of record JBAMHW010000017.1, read on the forward strand.
CTTGATTTTTGGTCAGTGTGTGACACTGTAAACAAACTCATGGCCTCAGCAGCATAACCAACTTAACCAGTGGCTGCATTATGTCTGCTATTTGATTAATTAAGGTACATGTAGATCCAAAATGTATTATTCCCTGGAAAAAACTAGACATATTTTGTGTTATGTCAATCCTGATATTGTTTTTTTTTACTGTAAAACAAAACGAGGTGAATTGATGACACCACCATGTAGATCTAATTATGTGAGAAGAAAACATGTATGACGTATCCGGCCAAGGGGATTCCACAAGATGGAGACTGAAAAAAAAATAAAAAAACAAAAGTTTAATCATAATTAAACTCCAAATTTAGCTCAGAAAGCACCACATTACCTACATGTGCACCTTTAGTCAATGACCCTCATCCCTAATAATATTGGATACTTATTGATGCTCTTTTGCTGAATCTTTCTGTGGTTTTACACACTTACTCTGCTCTATTTACATATACCAACTATCCCAGCTTCTCATCTTTCTGTTTATGAATAATGTAGCATCACTGATGTTGTCTTCAGATGTGTTTTTTTTGCCTCTGGCAGCCAACACCATGCAGAGCTGCTCAGTATTTGTTTTCCTTGAAATGGGTTTGTTTTTTCATCCCACAGGAACATACTTGACGAACGAAGCCAAAGGAGCTGATGATGCGCCCGATGCCGACACAGCCATTATCAACGCTGAGGGCAACCATGCACACGCAGAAGAAAAGAAAGAATACTTCATTTAGACTGCAGAGGGAGCAGTGCATCTCTCTCCCTCTCCTTTCCACCTTTCAGTCTCTGTATCTGTTATTCTCTCTTTCAGTCTCCCACTTTTCTTCACCTCTGGCCACTGTCCGCTTCAAATCAACAGGGAGCCCACAGGCAGCGAAGTTCTTTGTGTATATTCTTATTATTTTCTCCTTTTTTCCCCAGTCCATTTCTCTTGGTCACATTCTCTTTCAATTATTACATCAATTTCTGGCTGATGTTTTACAGCCGGCAGTTTGCTGTTGCTGCTGGAGTTGTCCCTATTTCACTCTTTTTATGTTTTTTGTTTTTTGTCATGAACACTTGGAAATCTCTATCTCTACCATAACGGCTTCTTACATGACCCCTTGTTCGTCTTTTACTCCTGTTTCTCACTAAGCAGACACACAAACACATATAAAATTAAATCCCCTGTGTTCACAAACACATATCATATCTCACATCAACACGGTGCCTAAAAATACAGACGCCATTGAACTTCTGTCAATGCCTTCATGTATCGTCTGTCAGTAGCAATGTAAATGCTTTGTAGATCATTTCATTGCTTAGCTCACAGCTTTTTTGATTATGCATTGTGTCTTTTTTATTTGAATGAAGATCTGTGCTGTTTACGCCTTATACATGTCTATCACACTGAGTATGGTACTTTTAGATGATCCACCTCTCCCAACCCCATCCCCCTTTAAATAGACCTGTAATTAAACAGTTGACCCCTTGTAAGATAAGAAGAAGGTTTTGTGTAACACTGTAGCAAGGTTTGTCAGATAAGTGTATAATATGATTTTCACTATTAGGGTAGGAGTAATAAAGGGTAGTGTGGTTTTGTTTAGAGCAGAAAATACACACCAAAAACATACAAATGCTAGATAAAGCATTTCATCAAGTCCACTCAAGCAAGTATATTAAACCATTTGCTAAATCTACTGTTTCTGTGTATTAAGATCTGCTTATTCCTGCTCTGTGCAGGCAAAACACCTTCACCATCATCTGAAAAACTTATAGTAAATTGAGTTTCATCTAACCGGTTCAGGTGTACAGAAAGAGGCACTCTTCTCTGTCTAAAAGTTGTATAAATTGTATTGAAATTAGTTTAATGTTTCACTTTTACAGATTAGTTTCTGTTTATGTACCACTGAAGTCATTTCAAGGTGTAACAACCTTGTGAAATGTGCTTTGAACCACTGGGTGTTACTACAAGATGAAATCAAGAGTTACAGTATGCAAAAAAAAAATAGTGTTGTTTTTTTTTTTTTTCATCTTTCAGTAATTCTAATTGATACCTCATGAAAGGTTGAGGTGCAGGCAGCTTTCAGCAGTTACTGGTTCCGAGACAAGATTACAAATACTGATGACATCTGTTTGACTGCCACCCTCATATTTATGTGTAACTAGTTTTAGTTAAACTGTTGTATTTCCATTTAGTCCAAGTCATTTTCTATAAACCACACTTCCGTTTTATGGGATTCTCAAGTGAAAAAATAAATAAGCAAAGAAAGAAAGAAATGGTACGAGCGTTGGGTCATACATCTGCAGGGGCCTCATTTCTGAATCTAAAAACTGGAGACAAATAGAGAAGCACAAAAAAATGACTGAATGAGTTACTGTGTTCCTTTGCCAACAACTAGATTGCCTTGGGAACGGTTCTTCTATTTAAATGGTTAGCAGAAAGATAACAAAACTGTCTTTGATTCAGTTGTGGGAGAAAAGAGCTGCAGTGCATCTTTTTGAAAATGTAAGCTTAAACATGTTTTTTATATGGAAAAGAAGTTTATAATTTTCTTTTTTATTTTCCTTTTCTTTTCTTTAAAATGGTTAAAGCTCCCTGCTGTATATTGTGTCTGCTAAAATGTGGTTAATTGTGAAAATTGCTGTTAAATTTTGGACTCCTGTATTGCTTCAAATTTGCATATTAGACACCTTATATATTTACTTTTAATCATTTTTCACTGCATAAATCTTATTAGAAGGCTTTAAAATCAATATGTCTGTTTTTGTGCTAAGCATGTTCATAATGTGTAAGAACTAAACTTTGGTGATACACATTGGCATGTTTTTTTTAGGTTTTTTTTTTGTTGTTTTATTTCATGTTTAATTTATTTGAACTGAATTCATTGAAGAGAGAGAGCCACAATGGGGGGTATGTTCATTATGGTTAACAGTGGCTCCTTGTGTTTGTGGTGTGCCGTCAGGTGCTACACATTTGAAAGATAAAAAAATGTACCTACATATATATGTATTAAAAAAATTTAAAAAGAAGGAAAAAAAGGGAATTCTGTGGAATGGCTTTGGGAGAAAATTGGTGTACATTTGGTCCACAGAAATAAATAAATTGGACATTTTTCTTCACGGAATTCTTAAAATATTGAAAGTACAAACAACATTAAGAAACTTAAGATCAAGAAACATTACCTCCATGATGGTGGCTATAAAGTCTTGGCAAATTAAGTCAACCATAAGACAGTAAACAATTTTTATTTTCATACATGTCCACTATTCCTCTTTCATCCCTCTGCAGGAATTTGGCTGACTTTCTACCCTGTGAAAGAGCAGAAACACCTAATGACTTAAAAAGTAATGCACTAATTTACTTAAAGGGAGAAAATTATTACCAAGGGCAAAAAAAAAAAAAAAAGAAAAAGTGGGCCCAGCTGTCCCCAATTTGGTGGCCAATTTACAGCATTATGCAAATAAGGTCAGCAAGCAAGGTCTCTTTCCTGATTTCAATAATTCAAAAACTGCAGGAGTTAATCACAAGTTTGGAATTAGGTCGATATCAGCTCAGTTTTTAACCGGTCAGTGCTGATGAAGGATGTAGGCTGTATGATGCAATCTGATTCTTTTTTTAATCACTACACATTAAACACTTTTTGTGCAAGTTTTCTGTTTACAGGTTTAATTTTAGCATCATTACAAACCTGTAGATCCAGATTAAATAATTCCAGACTAGCTCTGGTCTATATAGACTTCATCTTTTACATGCATTTGTCACAGTACTGTAATGTAATGAGTTTGGGTTTTTTTTTATATCTCAATCAATCTTAAATCATTGATAGTGTCACATTTTCTGCTTTTTAACTCTATCCATCAGTAAAACAAGTTAGGATTCTGTAGACAGAGAAAGAGGTCTGGATCTTATATGTTAAAGGAACATTCAGAATTAACTGGATCTGCAGTGAAGACTTGGTGTTGGTATTACAAATAATCAGGTGCCATTTTGCAGAATTATGCACCCCCACCAGTGTAATGTATTTCCTATTAATTGTTAAAATGTGTGATTTGTTTTACTCTCTGAAAACCACATGTAAATATTTGTTTAGATATTTTTGACATTACAGTAATGAGGTGATTCATTGCAACGGCTTTTTGTAATCACTAGACCAAACCTAAATCTTCTAAAGTTTGTTATTTTAACATCTTGAAACATATTACCATGCTCTATTTTACTATACAGATTCATCTGTAGCTTTGTTTTATCTTAGTTGTCTTTATCTGTTGTCGGTTGAAACTAAGCTTTAAAATTTTGCCTCCCTTTATTTACAGTATGTATTGGTTTGGTTAATATTCACAAGATCACGGGCCTCTAATTTCACTCAATTCAGTAATAGCTGCAGTGCCATTTTCATTGGGCACAGTTCCATTTTATGGGATTGTGTCTCTTAATTTTCTGGCTCCAGAAAAAACCCTTTTCATCCATTAAAGGCACACATGGTGCAGTTGAGGTTGTGCATTTATGCGGATTAAGCAGTCCAATGCTGACAGTAATTTTGGCTTGAAATTGCAGACAATTTTGTGAACAATTTTAATGCTGGCATGTACTTCCTGGTACAAAAATTATAAAAGCCCCCTTTTTTTTCCTCCGGTTAATGTTTTATTTTGTTTGTTTTTTTCTTTATTTTTGTTAATCTGAAACAGGTTTAAAGACACATCTTTTGACTTGTTACCTAAGAAAATAAAGTAATATTAGATTTTTGTTTTTGGATAACTAATTCACTACAAAATGGGATATCAGATCTCACTAGGGAGCTGTTTATTTGCTTATCTGGACTCTCCAATGTTGTTCATTCTACATGTTTTTTATTGCATTATACTAGTCTTGGAGCAAATCTGGTCACAATATATCCCCATAAGTGAAAACATATATGTGCATTTGTGGTTTAGGCGTCTTTCCAGTTTCAGAAAATTAGAGGCCCATATAAACTAAAAATATCAACCCCTGGTTATAAGAAAACAGGTATGAAAGAAATGGTTGCTGTGGGTTATCAACCGTATGGTTCTTTTTGACTGCACTGGTTTACATTATATTTTAATGAGTAATTTTTTTTTGGTTAAGCCCTCCAGAGCTGTGATAACACAACATTGCCTGTTTGTGTCCCGCCTCTATTCTTCTGGCCCTTTATATGTCTTTGCTGTACAGTTTTTAATATTCACACAAGCATCAATCAGTCCAATTCCTCCATTGTCACATTAATGACAACCAGTGCCACAATCGCATGTAGTGATGCGCTCATTTGTTTTATTTTGTTTTTATGGTTTTTGTTTTTCTTTTGCATCTCAGGAATATATTTCACTTAGATTTTCTTTTGTTTGTATCCTGTCTCAAAATTGGGACTTATCACTCTTCTAGTCCCCTGAATGCTGACACCATGTAATTGTTGAGTTTAAGGTTACAACAATGTTAATAAAATTATTCAGTGATTCTTCAGTATGTCTGTCACCTTGCTGTCATTGGAATATTAAACATACAGAACACTCTTTTTTTTTAAATGATCACTGACTTAAAACACTGAGATTTAGAAATATGTTCAAATGATGATTAGGTCTAAACATTGTGGGGGTTTTTTTTATTTTTGTTTTGTTTTTTTCAACTGAAAGAATTTCATCTTATGGTATGAACCCATTTCAATGCCTCCCTCTGTTGTTTTTTTTTTATTCTTTTGTCTTTATTTATTTAAATTGTTTTGTGCAGAAACACCCATTGTCTATTAGGCTGGTGATGGAAGGTGTTTCAAGGCACTATCACTCACTAAATACAAAATATCCACAGGAAAGCTCTGCAAAGACCAAGATTAGAGCTAGACATATGTTAGTTCAGTCTCTGGTGAAATAAGCCGTTTCATATCAAGCTGTACAAAAGAGAGCTTGAATTGTTACATAGCCCCGTAATGGAGGTGTTTCTCTCCCATTGTCTGTGGGATTTATTATTCGATTTAGAGGTTTGTATGTATAAAATCAAAACTGTTGAATAAATAGCTGCCAAAACCTTTGCATAAGCCTGGTTTTATTATAAAGTCATGATTTCCCCTTTGAAAAATTCTTATTGAACTATTTCTGATTTGAAAAAGAAAGTGCTGATTATTTATTGTCACTATTTTTGCATTGCAAATATTTTAATTTGTTTTCACAAGAAACTATGCACCCACGCACACAAACATATGCACAGACAAATGTTGATGTTTTTTTCTATGAACAATAATTTGTGTTGTCTTTCTGTTTCTTATCTGCACTCTTTTATTCAGTTTGTTATGAGGAACCATTTCAGCCTATATTTGTCAACAGTCACCACAGCAACACCCTCCCTCCTAAAATCACTAGCTGCTTTGTTAAGTCCATGACAATTCACTCAATCTAATTTCAAAACTGAAACAAGAGTAGTCAGAGAATATAGTCTCTAACACTACATCTTCTCAGGATTTTAAAACCTAATCGTATGTTCATATTTTATTATTTTTTTAATTATTCATGTTTGGCTGAATACGTTAAAGTAGCCCTCAAACTTTTATAATGTGACAGAGTTAGAGGAAATATTTATTTCTACCCTCATTTAGATTTTAAGTCCTTGCTATCATTTGTACCTAACTGCATCAGGAGACTGAAAATTGTGCATAAATAGATGGAAAAAAAATGATCTAATAAAGAAGGATATAAGAATATGAAAAACGAGAGACTGAGAAAAGTGTGGATGCAGCCAACCCTGAAAGACAGAAGGGAGAGCCATCCACCTTTTTCAATGAGTCAGAGGATGATGACTGAGGGGGGAATTAGGTAATGGCAATAAGATGTCATGTTAGACTGAAGAAGGTAGCTGCAATCAGCCCATCTGTCAGGAATAAATACAGCCTGGAGAGGGTTGCATTTTTGCAGCCCAGGTATGATTCTTCCGCTGATGGAAAGTGAGGGGTCATTGAAAAACTCAATTACCTCTCAATCAATTGGAGCAGTTTTGAGAACTGGCACAGTTGGAACGAGGGAGACCGGAGAAAAATTGCTTTTCATGCAAAATGTTAGTTTGCATAAATAATTTCTTTTACCCAACTCATTTCGAGCAGGTTTGCCAGCCAGCATTTGCCAAAGGATTTGCATTACCTTGAGAAAATGATGTTCAAACTTAAATGTGTATAAGGTTTTTATGTGCAGTGTAGTGCAGAGGAATAACTGGATGTATGTAAGAGCGGAGTGGGATGACAAGTACTGCTGGATTCAAATGCATGCAACGAATAAGTACAATGCAACTATGTGAACTGGGCTGTCACAAAACCCAAAACTAGCGCTGTTTTTTATACCTACATTCAGCAATCTGTCATCCTTCTGTCAAATCATCATATGTACAGTGTATTATTAAGGCAAATGTGTAGTAATATTACAGAAACATTTCTTTCATTCCTTTTCCATTTATTACATTCCATTTATTATTCTCAATTAAATACAGCACTTAAATGCGTAATTATACTAACAGCTTTAAAAATATGGTATTCTTATGGCTTCAGGAGAAAGTTTCTTCAACTTATAACTTTCAATAAAGATACTTTTAGTAATGAATATTGGGGATGTCAATATGTTTTGTGTAAAAAGAGAAAAAACAGGCTTTAATAAAAACTCTTTTGTCATTTTTCTGTATTCTACTCAGATGAAGGAATTAATTACATAGCACAGCCAAAATCTATGCAAAAAGCCCCTGAGCACAAAAGAAGAAAAAAAAGATTCACACACAAAAAAATCACACTAAATTAAATATGACAATAATTAAAGTTGAAGAAAATTTTTAGAATCTGGCAATGTTTTTAACTAACTACACAGGTGAGGGATGTAACATTAGTGTCCTAAAAGCAAATCTACATATGACTTGCATTTGTAGATTACAGCCATACACAGGAATTTACTTTCATGCTAAAGAAGCCAGCAAAGATGCAACTAGGAGGGCCCGAATATGCCAAACAGCAAATTATGGTATAGTTACTTGCCTAACAAGAATATGACATTTAATGTATTTTTACTGTATATTTGATGGAAAAGTACAATTACAAAAAGACAAAAGAAATAAATGGTTTTAGTTTATCTGCATTATTCTTTGCTTTTTTTTTTTCATTTAAAATAATTAAATGTGTGAGATCAATACATGTGCAGCTAATTGCAAGATGACCTTTAGAGTACCTTCTGAAAGTTTTAAACTTACAATTTGGTATAAAAAAAACCCCGATCAAATATAAGGAAAACATCTTTGCTAGCAAGTCTGAACTGGGACTGGGGTAGCTAAGAGACTACATCTGTGAGACAGGGATGACAACAAACGAAAAAAATGATCATATTCTTGTTATTATTATAAAATACATATCGGTAACTTTACAGAAGATCCAAGCAAAGCAGATTTAACACAACACAGAAGAAAAGAGTTAATCAGTTATTAGTTACCAATAGCAACAACAAAGCTATGCATCCGTCATGCATCCAACCTTTTTAAAATTATGGTTAAGGTTTGTTGTTATCTAGTTAATGGGTGGCATGTTACCATAAACAAAACAGTGTTGTTCCAGGCTGGAAACCAGAGTTGGTAACAGTGGGGGGCTCCAGAGCAGTTTGAGGGTTCTTCAAAATTAATCAGAAGCACATACATTGAAGGCTTACACACATATCTAGTGTTGCTTTAATAAGCTGGGTGGTTTATTTAGAGAAGACTTTTTTCGTGCCAGCAGTAAAATGATAGGAGGGGGTAACAGTAACTGATGTACTCATTTTGGATTGTCAGTGCTAGGCTGTTTCAGAATGAAGAATAGTTAAAGTTAAAAATGTTCATGTGGGTTATTTCATACAAAGCTTTGATTTAAAAAGAAAAAAGAAGATGTCTTGAAATCAGTCTTTGCTTCAAGTGTCCATTTTTTGTATCATGAAAGTTTGTTAATGATTGTAGTGTTAGAAAGAGAGAGATGATGAATCAAAGGTGCTCCATGCACACACACAGTGTCACTTTCCAAATGTGTCATGATGCCTCACACCTGTCCAGTCCTGTCAGTCTGAGAGCAGCATCTATATCTGAGGCATCAGACACACCATATGCAAACACATGCCTATTCTTTATGAAGAGGATCAGTCCCTTCAGTCAGAGCCACATCACTCTCTCTGCCTCAGTGAAGACTTACTTTATTTTCTCAGCTGCTTTTCTCTGCTGTATCGTGTGTCCTCGACACATCTCATTTTCATTCCCCGCCTTTCCCTGCTTCTTGCCTCCATTTCCTACAGTGTCCTGTCCAGAGATGTCTTCATTTCCTTTTAGGTGGACTCTGGTTGGAGGCTGACAGAAGGGATGTTAGTGGCTTTGATGTTCAGTAAATGTGCTGACCACTTGTGACCACATCCTCACTGCAACATGACCCAGACATGCACAGTATAAGCCGTTTGCTGTGCTTCATGATGCCATCAGGGAGAAAAAAAAACAACTTTGATGTCTGCAAACTTCACTATCAGTACATATCAGCCACTGATATCCTCAAGCACCACTTCTTTTTTTTACTTTTGTGAACTTCAAACCATAATCTAGAAGAGATCACAGAGGTGATCTCCAGTCAAGACATTTAACAGAGACAGTGCACCATGTCAGAGAGCCATGCTGCGAATACAGATGTCTTTTAAAGGTGGTCCAAGCAAACTGTAATGTGAAGAATTTGTGCCTCACCGCTGCAAGCAGGTGTGATGTCAAAATACCATTTGTATAGTAATTTATCTTTGCAGATGTTCAACACAATAATGTTTGAAGGCAGATGTAATAGGAGTAAATAGAAATACTATGGGCAGGGTGTGTTTCTGTAACCAAGCAACAGAACAAGGTTAAAAAGAAATATTTTAAAGCTAATGATAAAAGAAAATGTATTGCTTTAGTTCAAATTTCACAAATCCCTGATGTTTCATTTGTACAGAATCAAGAGGGCCCCTGCTTGAATTTTTTTCTCCCTGAGCACTGAATTCTGCCTCCCTCTGGGTGGCCGATGCTTGGCGGGGCTGGTAGCTGTCATCTCTGGAACAATGGGGGCTGTGCTCAATGACCATGAGACGCTCTGACTGGCAACTTATTCTGGGTGGATGTGTGGTCATCCCTGTAGTGGGCTGGCTTGTCTGTCTTCATAGGTGCTCTTGATGATTATCAACTTCTTGCAGATGCCATTGGTTGTTTTCTGTTTCTTTACAGGTGTAGCAGCTGGTTGCCTGTTCTTTCCGTTGTAATTCTAACAGCTGTTGCTTTTATCTGCTGTTTCTTTATCTCCTTTTCTTAAGTTCACATTCATTTTCTCTTATGTTAACTTTTCTTATTATTCTGTTAAACCGGTAATATTATTATGGTTATTGTAGTGACTTCCACAGTCACTAGTGAGGCAAAGGATGGGTTCGGTCTATTTGCTTGATTCGCCGTCTTGTCCAAAAAAAACAACCCACTTTGATCTGATGTATATTTCTCTTTATTGATCGTAGTTCATGGCTTCACAGAATTCACGCACCGGGCAGGATGCAACAACAAACTTGCTGGTTGTTAAGATCAGAGTATTGAGCTCAGCTCAGCATATAAATTCTGCGTGGTTCAGCGGTCAACAAAAATTACGGCTACCCAGCCCTCCTCTCTCTGACAAAACCACCTGTGACAGACTGACAACTCCTTAATAGTTCATCCCGTCACCTGCCACATCCACGTGACCCCACACTACACATCACCATGACAACCAAATAAAACAAATCATCCACCCAGTTATCATTACTCCAAAACATGTTTTATGGCTCCTAGTTATTTTCTGCTTCATAAGCTTGACTTAGCATACGTCTAGCATTCATCAGCCCTCAGGAAAATCTGGAACATGTTCCTAAAGTGTTCTTTCCATATTTTCAAACAAATTGGCACCCACTGCTTGGCATAAAAAAACTAAAACCTTTGGGATTTTAACAAGTTAAACATAATTTTGAGACAGGATGAAAAAAATTTAAAATAGAGCCACGGCACTGTGCAAAGTTGATAAACTGAGGCAGAACTTTTCTTGCTGCTCATTTCTTGTGAGAGAACATATCCATTAAAGTTGACAGCCTGGACATGAAACACAGCTGTGCTGTTTCACAACTAAAGTAATACCAGCACAGAGCCAAAACATTGCTGCACGGCTGTCCAAAGCAGCTCATTTTTTGTGAGACATCAGTGTAGAAGCCTATCATGAAATGTGAGCTTTATGGAAGATTGCATAGCATTAGTCTGCCTCTGGCAGCATGGTGCCATGGTTGCAGTGATACTGCTAATTTATATCTGCTGCACAACTAATGGAGGATATAAAAGGCCTTGGGTCTGAACATTCTAGCCAGTGTGTTTTAGAAGCCAGCTCCAAATTATAAGAAAGCTCAGAGGTTATTACGTGCGTGTGTGTCCTGGGATGTGGGGAGTGAGGTGGAGTTGTGAATGGTGTTGCCTCATTAAATTACTATGGTGTTATGGGTTATAGTTTATCAGAAGCAATTTGTGCATTCTTTGCATTTTTTCATGCTCATACATATAGAGGGTGCAGTTAAATACGGCCAAGCACAGACCCTACGGACAGAACAAAACAAGCTGTTAAATGAAAAGATTACATTAAAAACACTGGGTGAACCGGACCCTTCAGAAACTATCAGAACTTCTATTTATTAACTTCTATTTAGTATAGGTTTTCAGTTTTACTACAAGGTCCAGCTATATCACAACATAAGAAAAGCAAGAAACTTGTAAGACACAATGGCTTAGAGACAGTATTCTGAGAACTTCCACAGAGATCAGACATAGATTCAGTCAAAGTTTTGAGGACTTGTAGGTGTTAAACTTAGGCAGAAACCTTCCAGTGGTGGAATTCATCACTGCTACTGCATCAGTTAAAAGGATGACGACCTAGCAGAGGCAGAAACAGAGCAACTAAGGATGAAGGTTATAGTAGCCCTCTCCAGTGCTCAAACTCTCCCTCTGACTTTATGTTGTAAGAAAAAAAAGCACCAACATCCCTCAACAGAAACCAAAACTTCACCATTTTGCTGGCCAACAAGGGGAAGATGCAGAGTGGTTCAGGAATAATCAGTGGTTCACTTTTCAAACATGTTGGTCAAACACATAAATAATTCAGACAAAAATTAATGAGAAGGCTGGGTCTGTGACACACACATGCAATTGTTTATATGCTTAAAATTCCCAGTAATTAGAAAGAACGTAACAGGTTTTTAAATGAGATGTGAAACATCTTCAAGAACCTTAAAAAAAAAAAGTCCAGCTCCTCCGATTCAGGGATTTATAATGACCTGGATTTTAACCCGGGTCATGATAATCCAAATATTCCGGTAATTTTTCACTGCCTACTATTAAAATCAGAATACTTTTTACAACCACAAGGGTTGGCTCCTGTGGATCATTATAGTTCACTGGTTTCTACCAAACTGGAGGCAAGATTTACCTTTTCTTAATAACACAGCATGTTTTGATTCACTGCTTATACATTGAACATGATATTTATTCATATTAGCAAGATTTAAGAAAAAGAATAATGGTGTTGCACCTAACTTCCACATGATTAGGTTTAGTTGTTTAAGAGTACATGGTCATAAGCGGCTGTAGCTCAGGAGAAAGAACAGTTGTCTTTCAACCGGAAGGTTGGTAGATCGATTTCAGGCTTTCCATGACTACATGCCGAAGTGTCCTTGGGCAAGACACCTAACCCTAGGTTGCCTCCCGATGTGCCTATCGGGTTATGAATGAGTGGGTGAATGTGATATGTAGTGTAAAGCGCTTTTAAGGGTGAAACTGACTGGAAAAGTGCTATACAAGTACAATCACCATAAACTATTAAGTTTAATACTCATTGGTCATGGTTCCCGTAATATAAAATGGTATAAAAATGACCTGGCAAAAATATCATTTTACTACTTTAAAGCCTACTACATATTGTACTTGTAGACAAACATTTATATTATACAGTTATTTTGGTTTATTGTAGCTAGTTAGTTAAATGTAAAGGCAAAATTGTCATTATTCTGCCACATTTATCTACTTCATGCCTGGTGCATATCCAGGTTAGAAGATAGCAGTGACACAGTTTCTTTTGTGGGAGGGATGAATGTGCTTTGTTAATACCTATTAAGCAGGGAGCAAGAGTTTAGTGTTGAGGGATAAGCTCTCTTGGCAAAGTCCTTGCTCTGATTAACAAAATGGAAAAAATCCCCTGAAACAGCAGATACTTTCCTGCCCATTCTACCGTTCACTATTCACTGATAAGGTCAGTTAAGCCTCTGAAACACTTAAGTATTACAATCAATGTACTCCCCTAGAACCAAGACTATCTACTTGGCTTGTTCTGAACAAAATTTCATTGCACGATACTCTCTTAACTCAAAGGTTCATTGTACTTCCATCATGCTTGTTGTTGCCAGGAGTTAGACTTTGCCTACCTTGTTATTGCATGCTAAGCATTTTTATTGAATTCATTTAAAATAATAAATAAAAAATAAAAAAAACCTGCGTCTAGCACTACATGACAGCACCTGGGTCCAACTCGACTCACAGCAGTCTGACTTCTACTTAATTATGATGTTGCACCCTGTTTGAATTCTTGCTTGTGTTGTTCTTATTCTCAGATGTAAGTCGCTTTGGATAAAAGCCTCTGCCAAATGACTGTAGAATAGAACAGAAAAGAATAGAATTTATATAGCATTACATCAATTGTCAAAGCTAATTTTGTGAAAGAGCTATACATAATTTTAAGGTAAATTTAGTCTGGTTTAGTTTCTTCAAAACACAAAAACTGACCTCTGACAAAATGTTTCTATGTATTTTTGGCAAACATCATAAAGTTCATTCTGAAAAAAAATTTGGTGCATCCATTTTAAATCCATTGAACGGTTCCACAAATCTGCATAATGACAAGCTCAAACAGGGAAATGGCAGACAGGCACCATGCAGCTAAGAATGAAAAAGAGCCGGAAAAGTTATAACTTTATCAGAGGTTGCAAAAAGGTCAGAATGAAGCAGGTGTTTATGACTGAGCTCCAACTCATGAGTCTCTGCTCACACATACTACCCCTCTGATTTGGGCTGAGGTAATGATCTATGCCGAGAGAAAGGTACAACTTTACACCAAGGTACAACACATGGGTTAGGGTCACCTTTAAACAGATGTTATGGCAGGGACTTCTGGCAGTAAATCAGGACATGGGTCAGTATAAGGCAGATGTTGCAGACCAGGAGGGATTTGTATGTCACATCAACTCTGAGCTGACTAAATGCTACTGTCTCTCTGAAGAAGCCTTCTGCTTGCAAGTGAGAGAGGAGGAGTCCAGCTTTTGCGCTGTTGCCATGGTGTTGCTAAGGAACTATTGTTAAGGTCACATATAGCAAAAAAGCTCTATTAGACTTAGACTGTCTGCTGACATGTCTTTAAACCACTGTAATTCTTTTGTTAGATAACATTCCTCTTATATTGCGTCTTAATTCCAACAGAGTGGGCTTACAGCAACTCAGAGACATGATTCAGAGCTTTCAAATGGAAATTTGAAATTGGAGCACCTTACTAACAAACATTAAAAATGGATTTACATTTGTGTTATTGTAAAACCCCTTTAACTACACTGTGTAGGTTATGTCTGCTTGTTTAGTAATGACTAATATTAATTCAAGTTGGATTTAATCAAGTGAAGTCCCTGTAATCCCTGTAAAAAACTATAATCTTAATTGATTTAAATATTTGAGCCAATAAACTACTGATTTAAAATATATTTATGTCTAAAGTATTGAATGTTTATGAAAATTAACCCCCATATATAATCTTTTGAATCAAAATTATGACTAAATGTAAGTAAAAAAGTAGGAAAATATGTGACTAAGTAGAAGCTGTATTGGGAATATACAAAGACGTTTTTATTGGGAAAACTATAAATATCTTCCAACATTCTGAACTTATACATGTTCAGACATATCTAGCAGCGAATAAGAAATATTGTCACAGATCCACCGTTCAGAAATGTGGCTTTTTATACATTCACAATAACACTGAATCCTTGAATAAACAACTGGCTTCTATCTCCTGAGAGTTGGGTTATAAGGTTCTTGGATGAATGTAAATATTCTGTTTGCTGACCATGATGCCTTTTCATAGCGTTGTGAGGTGCCATTTTAACTTTTTATGATGAATATTCAACACCTTTACAGCTTGTATATTTCCACCAAAGCTTAGGTTACTTTCCTCTCAAGGACATAGCTGATGTATAGGATACAAAGAAAGTCATGTTTGCTTTTCCTCATTTGCTTGTTTTTACCTTTTAATTATTATTTATGTATTTATTTATTTTTGTCCCTTGGGGTAGCACAACAATCCTAAGCTGCAAAGTTTGCATTGTATCATGGTCACTGGATCTCTGAGTAAATATACTCACATTCATACTAACATTCAGCAGACATTGCACACCATTAGCATTCACTGGGAGTCATGTTTGTGTCCACCTGGTGCAGACCAATAGTATATAATCACAATAACTTTGGTGTCATTTCAGCCAACTCTGCAGGGAAATATTTGACTCTTTAGTAACTAAATGTTCTGTCATGCTTCCAGGAATGTCACTACTTGGGTCTGTCGTGTAACAGATAGTTGCTTTATGCTGGAAAAGATCTTTTTTATTATTATTATTATTATTATTTTAAATGTTGTGCTTTTAAGGGCTTCACTTTTCTACAGAGAGATGAATTTAAAAAGTTTCCCTGTGGCTCGAGGACCGACGTTGGCTACCCCTGCTCTAAACCGTATACCAAGCCAACAATCAGCCAATATAGGGAATGTCTACAGTGTGTCTGAGAACGTCTTATTTGGATTCACTTTTTGTGGATTCTGTTACCACTGTCCATTTGATTGTTTTTGTTTTTTCTACAAGTAAAACTTGCATCAAGAGCTCATTATGACAAGCAGTTCAACATCGTGAATGATTACAAGAGAAGGCTAACTTCACACGCTAATGGTGCGTTACAGCTATCTTGTATTTCTAAGCGTTCGAGGTGATGTCATTACCAGGTAGTTGCCGTTTCACTGCCCCCTTCTGCACAATTGTGAAGGATTTTTTTCTTCCACAGCTGCAGATTGTACATCCTGGGAGACAGATGGGAGTCATGTTTGTTGTCTGTCAATGTACAATTTTGTTAGATGCTGGCAGCATGAGGAGACCCAGCAGGAGGCCTCTTACCAGCACGTGTTCTACATGTGAGTTAGATGCATAAAGTCCTGAGATGCTGTTTCAGAACTACCTTAAATGCCTTGTTTGTAGTTTGGGATGTTCTACTCTTTCTTGTCTACATCTCCATTTGACAGATTTGCATATTGCCTGTCAAGACAGTCGTTTAGGTTCATCTAAAAGAGAACATACAGTTGCTTTCCAATCAATATTGATTGCTAGACAGCTGACCTGTCAGAGAAAACTGGCCATAAAGAGGCAGATGCTTAAAAAAATATACAATAAGCAGTGTTTATACAGCAAAGGGAAACAAAACACTTGCACAAACAAGGAGGGAGTCATCATCAGATCTGGCATATTTTCTATTCCATGGATTTTTGACAAGGTTGTTTCATAGCAAAACAAGATTAAAAAAAAAAAAAGTCAAAAGCCAGGAGTATAAAATAACATCTGAGTGCAAAAAACTTGACAAAATAAAGCAAAAAAGAAGCCAGAACTCAAAATGACAAGCTGAAAACTAAGACAGAACAAAAAACCTGCAGATCACGACACAGTCATCTTTAAATGACATGTAAACATGCAAGTAATTACCACAAAACCTTGAATTTGCTCATAAACTGAGTGAGTATCAAAAGAGATCATTTTTTTTGTTTGTTTGTTTTTGGTTTTTTGTATTTTTTTCCACCCTTCTACAGCAGACTTTTTGTCATGGTAATAAAAATAACTATTTTCAAGGAAATTGTGTGCTCATAGAATTGTAGTTTGGTTGCTGTGTTGTATTGTACAAATTTGCTTTGCTTTCCACCCCCTCGATACTTAGGTGTTATTGTTTATTTTCTAATTTATTTATTGCTCAATTACATATTAGTTCTGGTGCGTGTGAGAAGAAGATATGAGGAATGAGCTGTGGTAAGTGGTGATCACCCCCCTCCTCTCTTACCCCCAAAACCCCTTAAAGCCCCTGCACCACCCATGCCCACAATCAACCTGGACTAGTGCTATTTTTCTTCCTCCTCCTCACCCCACCCCCCTCACCAAAGTTTGGGGGGCATCAGCAAACGACTTTTAAGGATATAGCTGTGGTTAAAGCTACTGGAAATACAAACTAGCACAAACAGTAATTACATACTGTATGTTTTAAAAGCAAATCGGACATCGTTGAAGTATGCAACGATTTGCATAAATGTCCATTGGACAAAGTACTGTTAAATAAACAACTAAATGTGTGTTTATGTATCATTCCTGACACTAGTCTGGAAAATGACCTGAACTGGATGCAAAATAGCTGAAAATTAAGTTTCATGTGTAGCATGTTTAATGTTAAAATTCAATGAGCACAAAGAAAGTTAACCTGCAAACAAAAGAAAAACTTACATGCAATTGTGAATTAATCTTTCTGTCTAGTGAAGGGCAAACATCTTCTGTGAAGTACAAATAAGCAAAACACTTCAGCCTGAACATAGACTTTGATAAGAATACATCAGTCTGTGAAACAAACACAAAAGCTTAATGATTTTACTGGAAATTAGAAATGTCAGTAAGCTGTTTATACCTTCTTAGGGGACTTTACTATGAGAAATTCAAACATTTGTCATGTAAACCATTCAATAATGTTCTTTTTTAATTGAATGGGTTCAGAATTTCACTCTTTTCCTCTTACCTTGCAGAGTGCAGAACAGCGCTTTTATCTGTGGGAATAATTGCTAATTAAGTCTTTCATCATTTTCTCTTGCTGTTCCTTCCCAGTAGCATAATAAAGAAGTTGTCCTCCTGTTCTCTTGTAGTTGAAATAAAATTTTCAATTTGTTCCCTTCACTTTACATATTAAAAACAGGAATTCTTTTGTTCTTGTATGACTTCCTTTATGCCCCGATAGACACACACGAACAGTCACTGTCATCCGATTTTGCTCAGCAATGTACTGTTTATTAAAAAATGGGCTGACCGCTGAGCTCAACACCTCCCCAGTGTTTCTGAATAATAAGCATTAACACTGAACTCCTCAATGAAAAATGGCACAATAGAACAGTGATGGTTTCTTTTCTGTGTATGTGTGTGTGGTTAGCGTGTCGTACATATACAACTTCTTGCAAACAAATGCAGATGAGTTATTTCCTTATTTGGATTAACCGGAAGGCTTTGTTGTATAGGAAGTGCTTTATTAATTTATGACACTATCATGCTGTCAGTCTTCTTTGGAGATGATTAATATGTCTGTGACAGAAGAGAGGAGAAGTGAATTCCCTCTGGAAAAATATGCACTATGAATGCTCTTTATCATTTATCTATGCTGTGTATTTGTACAGCATGATAAATCAATTTTCATTATACTTCTAGTCACATCGAGTGCTACTCGGTATACCCGACACGCCCTTTCACAATAATGCATACAAGGCATACTGTCACATGACAACTAAATACTTCCCATGTAAATGCAAGACTTCTTTTGAGATATTTGGACAAGCAAATATTGGATCCTCTCTGGAAAAGTTATATGCATTAGACCAGATTTGTTTTTTTTGTTGTTGTTGTTATTTTTGGTTCATTAAGCAACACATTAACATTTACAGAACTTCAGTCGATCAACTACTAATTTAAACTGGTTCTTCTCTGACACAAATGAACATGGTCAGAAATACCATGAGTTCTCCTATCCCTCATGTTCTTCATCCAACCAAAGCTGGTCTTGATCTTTCAAAATGGTTCCTTGTAATAAATATTCTTAACATGAAATAAGTTTTCTGTGGACCAAAATATATTACAAAATATTATACAAATTATTATTCTTAACCAAAGTGGCATAAAAACACATTCTAGCAAGGGTCATTTTACCCCTTGTTTTTAATGTAGTATGGTTATTCTTGATCTATGGGTTAAGAAAAGATGGACCCCACTGAATGGATTCAGCCAAACTTTCATTTGGTCTGGACAGTAGCTGCTGGTTGCCATGTCATGGTTGTACAATATTTGGACTTAATGAGCTTTGTGTGGAAAATGGCTGACTTACATAAATGAGTGAAGCCAAATCATGCAGTCAAAGGCAGCATATTTTCTCAAGTTTGGGTATTTTCCTGAGTGAGTAAGTTTCTAAACTGTCCATAATCCCTGGCCTTTAGTGGAATCCCATCATGTAGAGTCAAAATGTCATCCTTTACTGCAGACAAGTTCAGCTAAAACAGCGTTGCTATTTTTGATGTGAGTAAAAACACCTCAACATCTTCCCTAAATAGATGACACATAAATGTAGCGATTGGCTCAAGAAAAACAAAGTCTTGAAATCGTTTGTCAAAGTCTAATTTTCAGTCTCTTCTGTGTATCACGTTGCGCTCACACCTTCTGTTGCATCCCCTGCTCTGATGCAAAGTTTTGGAAGTTTACCAATTCATGACACTGCAGCTTTGAGGACTGATTATGCATTTTTTGTTTTAAAGCATTAACTGAGCGGGTCTTATTGACCGTGGTTTTGTCTTGTTCTTGCCACTCTGATCATTCAACATGTTGGTCAGATATGTTAAAAATGCTAAGTCTAGCAGCCATTGGTCAACGTTAAGTTCCTTTTCTTCTGCATCTTGACAGCTATGAAGGGATTTTTGCTAAGTCTTTTTACGTTAGTGTGTAGCAAGAGGTCAGAGTAGTTGCAGTCAGCTTGCTCCAGACGTCTTTGAAGAGGTCTAGAACAGGCATATATCATTGCTCAATCCATTATTTTGTTCATACATACCATTTTTGCACGCAATACCTGTTGGTCTACACTGCAGTGATAATTAAGGACATCAGGGAAAGCATTTTCCTTCATGAACTTGGCAATAAATCCATCTGAGTGGCCCACCATTGCAGGTGCACCGTCAGTGGAGAGTGACATCCCTATATGTCAATCACTTGTCAAGTGCCATAGGAAGAAAATATGATAGACTCACATCTAAAATATCTTATTCTTTTTCTTTCCTTTTTAATAGCATACACTCTAACTAACTTAGCAATTTACTTTTCATTTGTGATCGATATATTGGGAATATAAGTATAAAAGTATTGTGACCAGATGTTTAAAAATCCAGAGTTATTTTAGCACTTTAGAGTGAGTATCAACACAGTAAATGGGAAGTTAAAGCAGCTGATGAAGAAAATAAGAATAGAGTTCCTCTCATTTCCCTGATGCTTAATATTTTTTTTAATGGATGGACGAATGGATAGATGGATGCTGGGAAATTGGGGTTTGAAGCAAGTATCAAGGCAAATAATGTGTCAAATTAACAAACAAAAAAAAGTAGCAAACAAATTAGAGATCTATATGCCGAATAATAAAGAAAATATACAATTCTATATGCAATATAAACAAGTTAACAGAGTAAAATATGAAATATGAATATAAAAAATATGAAAAACAGTATATAGAAATATATAAGTTTTAAATAAGGATGTGCAAAAACAAATAAGTTTAATAAACAATGTGCAAATCAAATACAGAATAGAAAAATTACAGGAAAATGAAGAGAATAAAAGCAGCAAATATAGCCCAATGACTACCAAGGCTCTTCCTTGTCTGCCAGAGGTGAATTATTGAACAGAGTGATGAAATGTGGCAGGAAGAATTTCCTGTATCTGTCCATATGACCGCGGGGCGTCTCAGTCTGTTTGATCAGAAGCTCCACTGTCTGACCAGTGTGTGGTGGAGAGGATGCTAGTTTTTTTCAGCAACCTCCTCTCCCCCACAGTTTCAAAACTGTCCAGTTTGCATCCAATGACGGAGCCAGCCTTCTTTATAAGTTTGTTCAGTCTGTTGGTTTTGCTGGCTCCGATGCTACTTCCTGAACACACAGTAGCAGAGAAAAGTCTCAAGAAGTAGAGCCTGATCACCCCCTTCTTGTACACAACATCTGTGTTGATTTTCCAGTCCAGTCTGGTCACTCCCAGGGACTTATAGGTCTCAACAATCTCCACCTCTTGCCTTAAGATCTTCAGTGGCAGTGAAGGAGTGCTCTTCCTCCAGAAGTCCATCACCATCTCTCCAATCTTGGTGACATTCAGAGGCAGGTGGTTGCTGCCAGTCCACTCTACAAACCCGTACATCAGTGTTCTGTATTCCTCCTCTCTTCACTCTCTTATTCACCAACAACAGCCGAGTGTCTAAAAAATTTCTGAAGATGGCAGGACTCAGTATTATAATGAAATTCAGTTGTGTATAGGGTGAAAGGAAAGGAGACAGCAACCCCTTACCCTTCAGGGAGCCCCTAAATCACTGACCATATGTCAGACAGGACACTGCTCAGACAGAACAAACTGTGGCCTGCCTGTCAGGTAGTCAGCAATCCAGGAAACATGGAGTTGTCAACAACCATTCACCACAGCTTCTCATCCAGCATCAATGGTGTTAGAAACACCAGAGAAATCAAAGACATTGCATCCAAATGCAAATGGGCTCTCTGCAGCAGGTAGATGACTGTGTTATCAGCACCTACATAGGGCAGGTAGGCAAATTTCAGAAGGTTCAACAGTTCCTTCACCTGCAGTATGAGGTTGGCCTAGACCAACTACTCCAGCACCATAATTACATGCGATGTGAGGGCCACTGGACCGCAGTCAGTTAGGTTCAATGCTGTCGACTTCTTGGGGACGGACAGGTATCAAGCAGGATATCTTCCAGAGAACTGGAACTCTTTCCTGACTCAGGCTCAGATTGAATAAGTGCTGCAGGATAGGAGACAGCTGGGTGGCGTGGGTCTTCAGGATCCTGGGGCAGATTGTTATGTCCTGTCTAGTGGCTCTAAGTGCAATACAAAAGGATTTCCCATTGCGGATCAAATCCAAATCAGGATCAAACTAATTTCTGATAAACAAACGTTTATATACAATAAGCCGATCAATGAATAAGTCTGTAAAACGAGATCATGAACCAAAAACAAAAAAAAAGAAAAAAGAAAAAACAACCAACCCAAACAAGTGTCAAAAAAACACATGTATGGACCCTAACTCCCTACGCCGCATAAACGGGAGAAAACACCTAGAAAGAAAAATGACAATTCAGACATAAATTAGTCAACAGTAAAAATTAGGTTGTTGGAAGACAATGACAAATAAATATATTGTGTGTATCTCTGAAGACACACCTTTCTTTGGTGTAAAAGAAAAAGTAATAATCTTTGTTTACGGTCAAATTACACTTAACTAAAGAGGACCAAATCACCTGGACAACATCTCACAGTTACTGCTTGCTTAGGGTGATACTCCCCAAAACAATTACTGATCAATAATGACAAAACCAGGAAGAAGAAGAAAACTGGGCTCCTTGATTAAATATCACAGGTACGGATACTGGCAGATATGTTAATGTGGGTGGGTTGTGAGTGATTTTTTTTTTTTCCTCTTTTTCTTTTTTCAAGAAAATTAAAAAATGAAAATGTGGTTTGACTGGAACAAATTATCATTAAATATAATTAAGACTAAAATTATGTTATTTGGTAAAAGCACAGTGAACACAAAGGTGTGTTTAGAAACAGATGTGGTTGAAATTGAAAGGGTGCACAAAACAAATTTCTTGGGGTTACAATAGATGTTGGAACCCAAACATAAAACTTCATTAAGCTGATTTATCATCATGCAGAAAAGAGCAATAAGGGCTATTCACAAGGTCAGCTACTTGGAACACACAGATCCACTTCTTATACAGTCAAAATTACTAAAATTTACTGATATTGTATCTTATCAAACAGCATGTATAAGGCAAATAATTACCGGAAAACATTCTAATTTTAGCCATGAATCGAGAGGGAGGCTATCATTTAAGAGGGAAACATAAATTCAAAATCTTTAAGATCTTTGAAAAGTGTCTTTATTTCTATAACCGGTGTCAAGCTATGGAATAACCTAAGTGAGGTGCATAGAAGAAATACCAGGCAGCTGAAAGGTGAACCTGTTGGGAAAAAAAACTGTTCAGATCATTAACTCTTTCCTGACTGTCTGGTAGTTGCCTGCTTTTATCTTTACAACCTGTAATCTCCTTTATCTCCGTCTACACTTCCTTCAAATTATTTAGTTTGGCCTCCAGCTTTCTCCGGCAGTTGTCCTTACTCCTCCTCAGTGTCATGCAGAGTTCCTGCTGTCGCTCTCTCCTTTTCGCTTCATGGTCTCCTGAATTGATAACTCTTTTCTTGGTTGAGAATCACTTTCAGGTTGCTGGTGATCCAAGGCTTATTACTGGGGAAACAGCACACAGGTGGGTGGCACTGGCCATGTCTTTTCACATAATCCTATGTAATCTGTGATACAATCTTTCATCTTGTTCATGTCCTCCCCGTATGGCTGACAGAGAACATCCCAGTCCATTGACTTAAAGCAGTCCTGCAGTGCTTCGGCAGCATCCTTAGTCCTGAACAAGCTGGATCAACGGAATGAGATTGTGGTCTGATCTTCCATATGGAGGGAGAGCCATAGCAGTGTGCGCATCCCTGGCATTTACATACAGAAGTTTTTCCAGTTGCGTTTGGGAACACTGTTCACTGTGCAGCAAGGGCCAATTGCTATATACAGCTGAATTTTAAGCAGTCTGTGAGTTATGAGGCCTTGTTAGATGTTCTAATAAGCAGTTTCATGTAAAGATTCTGGTGGAAACATCATGTTTCAAACGCAGTCTGTGTTTAAAAAAAACTGTTTTTTAAAACAGTGTTTATCAATGAAAATGGTGATGTTAAGACACCAATTTACAAAAAAAGATCTCTGAACTGTGAACATAAACTGTCTGTCCACACTGTGGAAAATCACACCAGTTATGAGCTTTACCAATTTATAACTGGTTATAGCACCAGCCCTTAAACCAAGTGGAGTTGTTAAGTGCATGTATTAAGGACATAAAGATATGGATGACTAAGAACTACCTTCTCCTAAACCCAGATAAGACAGAAGTGA
>JBAMHW010000017.1:10866091-10888865 GCA_037177495.1 Rhadinocentrus ornatus
CCAGCCACTGGATACTGAATAAACCATTTAAACTTGCATCACCGCATTTTGGGTCCTTCCTCCGTAGATTCATAACACCATGACCCTGCACGGGAATAAGCAGGTGTGGGTAATGGATGGATGGACTGGGGACCTGTCCACAGTGTGCTTTGCCTCTTGCCCAGGGGCAAGTAGGATAGGCTCCTTTATCCTTGCGACCTTGAGTTGGATAAAGTAGGTATGGAAAATGGATGGATCATCAGTTTAGCTGTTCTCTCCATCAAGTCCAGCCCGTCACATTCAATCTTGGAGTGAAGTTAAACTGCAAGGTAAACCACAAAATTAACTAAACATCTTGTGCTCGACCTCTGGAGAAAAAATAAATAAATAAATAAGGCACAGGGGCTATATAAACCTGCAAGGAGTTACTGTTCATTTTTTAGAGTGCAGCTACAATGGTCAGACTAATATCTATGTCAGCCTACTCTCAGATCAGACAAAGAATGAAATGGCACATTTTGAATTGATGTAAAAGAGTTATCGATCACTGGGCTTTGTTCCCCTCAAGAAACACACATAAATGAGCAGCTTCATCATGAGGGCATTCAGGAAACGTCCAATATCCCTTCACAAGTCATTGATAAGCATTCTCTTTGCCTGTCAGTCCGACTTGACTGATTCCCTCTCAGCCCATAAGCCCAGTTTATTCTTTGTAAGAATCTATTACCCAGCGATGTTATCTGCAAGTTACCCACTCTCCTCATCATCCCATCATCTGTCTTTCCTTCTTTGTTCCTCTCTTTCTTTGGCTTGTGTTACCTTTTCCCTACTCTTTATTCCACTTCTGTCTTTTGTTGTTTCTACACGCTTCTGAGCATTGCTCTTTCTCTCTGGTGGACCTCACAAAATAAGTGAAGAGAATCTGGCTTTGCATGTAGATCGTACACATAGCCGACAAGAAAAATGTCTACATCCCTCACATGTGAAGCCACTCAGTAATGTGATGGATGAGTCGCATTTAGCTTCAGCAAACTTTTGAGACATTTCTCTGATATGATTTGATTAATGACCAAGCAGAGACGTTGGCTACAAGAGGAAACTATTGGTGAGGGAAATTCACCTCAGAAGGTCTCTGATAAACTATTTAACTGTTGGTTCTTTCAGACAGCCCCTATACCTGTCTCACATCATGTGAATGACTTTGTGTGCTTTCTTTTACACATAGTACATCTTTTAGAGAAAATTAAAAAAAAACTTTTGTGTTCACATTTAAGATGTCTTTAGAAGTAAGAGGGACAAAGCGGGTAATACCATAAATGATGATTGGCTGGTGGCCCACAGGCTCATATACTGCTTTTGTAATGGGCTTTAGAGATAAAAGAAATAATAGAGGAGATAAAAAGCAACCCTTAAGGGAGAGAGTTAAGGGAAGTCTGGAGACTCTGAGCCTGAAAAAGCATGCATCACCTGTCACTTCTAAACTGTAGATGGGATATTAAAATTCTCAATTATGAAAATTAGGTGTTATTTAAACTTAGACGGTTGGTGCACAGACCTTAATTAATCCATCTATGATGGTCCAATGTCCTCTCAGCGTCTAGGGAGAGCATATCCCGTGGGGTTTGTGACCTTGGAGCAAATCTTCTAATATGAAGCAGATGTTGAACATAATCAGAGCTGCATCTTAATTTTATGGAATCCTGCAGGGCTGTAATAAGTGCCATTTAACACCATGCAGCACTGCAGAATCTCAAAAACTAAAGCTGCTTTGAATGATGGAACAATATAGACTAAAATGAATAAATAAACACAGTGAGTATAGGATGTTTTTAAGGATTTTTTGTCTACTATTCTATGTTGCTTTAAGTTTCTTGTTATACACACAACCACTGTTCCTACATTTCTGATCATAACTAGACAATTAATTACATTTTTTCTAATTACATAGATATGGTCCAATATAAGGAAATTATATCCACCCCAAATGATTTAATCACTATGACTCACTGTAAACAAAAGAGTCAGGAAACAGATGATCTGCATGTAAATCAACATTGTGTTAATGTTTTACATTTGAAAATTAGTCATTTAGTGCAAAACAACATGTGCAATGACAATGAATGATTGGTGACACCCCCTCCACACACACTGTCATGCCTGCTCCTCCCCCTCGGGTGCGCTCCACATCCCCAGTCTACTGATCACCGGTTCCAGCACTACATTACCCAGGAGTCCTCTGCTCAAGCAATCATGGACTGCACCTGTGTCCCATCATCACCCTCAGTTGATGCACCTGGTCATCTTGCTACTTATACTCCTGCTCAGACTGACTCATTGTGTAGTATTAGCTTGACTCTCGTTTGAGCTGCACCAGTCATCTTTTGTACGAGAAGTTTTATTAAGTCCGTATGACTTTACCCTCGCTTGTCATCCCTCTGGTTCTGCCTGACACACACCTTTTAAGAACAGCATGTCTTGAGTCCTGATCAAGCTGTTGGAGGGTGGACACCTGAGGAAAACTCTAAATCAGGCACATCATTAAAGCTATATTTTGCTCAGCTCATTTTTATTTTTCTCAGACACATTTAGTGTCTCACTAAAAGTGTGGTTTGACATCTGGTTTGCTGTTATACTGCAGTCATGATCCTATATATGGATCTTCTTTGTTGTAGTCCAACATTTAACCGTCAGCCCAACCATGTTGATTACTGAGTAATCGCTTTGTTCTCTGGACCAAACAGACAAATGTCATTTCCTATTTTTCATCTTTAGATGTTAAGAAATGGGACTACTAATCTGACTTTATACTCTAGTCTCTATGTTAAGGATTTTAAAGATTTCTGTTGGTTAAAGAAAATAAGTATGTGTTTATTGGATAGTTAGTGATGTAAAACCTCCATGTCCATGTCTACAAAGCAATTCTGTTCAGCAGCTTTACATTTTTAGACTTTTTTCTGTTTCTCCAAATTTTAACAGCAGCTAATAAAGATTAATAAAACTGCTTCAGTTAGGTTAAATAAATGACTGAATCATCTGCTGTAATATTTATATAGTCTATTTTTGTAATTGAACCATGTGATGCCATGTGCTTATACAAAATTTATCATCATAAATCTTTAACAACACACCTTTACATATATTTCCATTAGAAAAGTGGAGCACAAATGTCCTGCTTATACTGTATGACAAATGTGCATTTGTCAGTAAAGGTCATGAACCAACAAACCACCTGGGAAACACTAAACTGATATAAACTATGTGAATTATTTATACGTTATAAAGCCAGGTTAAATTTAGCAATGCACCCAACCAAGAATCATTCTCTGAGTAGACATGTTTCCTCAACATAGGCTGTATTGAAAAGACGGATGTAGCATTAAGGTCCAAAAAGTGAATCTTTTGAGCAAGTACTTTAAACATGCGTTGTGCTGTACCTGATGGCAAAGCTGTGGCGATGCCTCATTTGAGAAATTGTGTCAGATTTCACCTCTTGCTCCTTCTACTTGGCCACATCTTTCAAAATTAAGAATTAGGGGTGACATTATTAAATGGGAGTGGGTTTGTTATCTAAGTAATCTAAGTTGCCTTAAAATCCTTTAAGAATATAAGAATAGAAGCAACTGTTTTACTGGATGACTTTTACTGGACCCATGCTGATAACAGGACCATTTTTATCATCTGCAACTGGAGTACAGTATTTGCATTGGTAATTGGTCAGAAATAAACGTTTACTAAATCTGCAGTTGTGATTGCAACCTGAAATAATATACAATATTCAAATTTGCTTAAGCTTTCTTTCTGAAGATATGGCCTGGTGCTTGTTGTAGTTTTGCGACTTCTGAACTGTAGTACACAAACCACTGAGTAGCATCACTGACCCTAAACTTGTTAGCAAGTAAACTTAAACATTGTACATGGTTATTGCTCATATGTGTCTGTGGGAATACTTATAGACTCATACATGCCCTGCCATTTGCTCATCTATAAGATCTCTATCTGAGTAACAGGCATCTAACAAACATGTCCTTGTGAGAATCACGTGTTGGCCTGTCATCACCAAACAAATGACAGTCTTGTCTCTTTCTCTCACCTCTCTTCCTTTTGTAACTCTACACAGATCTTTATCTCCAAGGGAATAAAGCCCACCTTAGCATGTCATGTTTTTTAATATCCCCCAGTGCCCCCTATAAATATTTATTAAAGATGTGCCATTAAGATGGGCCAAAGAGGACCCTGAGCAATGCCGTAAGCAAACACCTTCTGTTTAACTTCTGTAACACATTTCTGATGTACACGACAAACTGCAAACGCTGTTAGAAAGCAGACATGCTGCAGCATCATGAAGGGACATTTGTACTGCAGCCACAATTTGACATTGCAATGCTCTAAATCCGTACATCAATCCAGACAGTGCACAAAGTGCTCAGACACAATGATTAAATGTTCATAACCACATGCAATTCTTTTTTTTTTTATTACTGTCCATCATATATAATTTCATTTATTTATTCTCTGTACCACTTAGTAGATAACGGGTACTCTCATACCTTGTACTCTACTCATTCTTTCTCACCTTTGCCCACTCGCAGCACGCCTCAAGCCCTTAACAGCTCTGATCGGCTGCTGCACATTTTGTCTTTCTTTGCTCTTCCTCCAAGGGCTTGCCTGGCCCAGTTTAGGGCAACTGCCAATGGAAAATTATGTTTGCACCTTCAGAGCATGTCTGTATTATTTTTGTGTGCTTGCACTGTATTCAGAAAGTAGAATAAATCAGTTTGTCAGGTAAACAATAATAGTTCCAGAATTTTGTAATAATAGTAACAGCAAAGAGGCCAAACTAAAGCCACAAAAGTGTTTCATTCATCTAACATTTACTTTTAGATGGGGAAGGTGCAAGTGACGTGTTAGGATGTAAGAAGGAAAAGAGAGTGACATTTCTTACAATAGTGGAGAAAGTAATAATTTGCACGAGCATGTAACTAAAAAAAGCAGTGTGGAAAAAATTGCCAAATATAACAGTGTTGTTGTTGCCCCTCATGACCTAGCTCAAAGTTCAGTTCACTCAGTTTAGAATGAATAGGTCACGTTCAATATTGAACTAGTTCAAAGTTCAGTTAATTTCAGCTGTTTTAACTTAGAAGTGACAATGAAAGACTGAACTTCAGAAACCTCCCAGATAGCGAGACACATTTGGGCCAAATCCTGGCTCAGTTACAGCACTATCAAATATTTTGTGGGCCACATATGGTCTAGATGTCTCTAGCCAAACTGTACTGAGGTCACAGCAAGTGTGTCGTGGGCCACATCTGGTCCAGATGTCATTAACCAGGGCAAGGATTGCTGTCAGATGCGACCAGATGTAATGAGCCGGCCTGAAAGTGCATGTTGTTCTTTATTGTGAATCACATTGCTGATGTATACAACAGCTGCTGCCTCATTAATTTCAACAGGGTGTATTCTTGCTTCATGTACAAATTGTTTACAATAAATCAGTCCACAGAGTATTTGTGGCAAAACAAAACAAACAAAACAACAGACAAAACAGATTACAAAACAAACAAAGCAAATATAAAAAATATGTACATTCAGCACTATTTTAAAATAAGAGATGGAAAATTTTATATATTATTCTATACCACTCTTGTATAGTCTGGGCTTCTGCTTTTAGACATGTTTTGTAAATGCAGAAACCCTAATAACAGTTCCTCCCAATGAAACATGTAATTTTTATAGCAAATATATCAGACAATTCTGCATATACAAGTGCCCCAAAAGATTGTACTTTCTGAATACACGAAAATGATTTGCTTTCTGTGAGCCACAATTTCTCTAGCAACTGGAGAAACCTGAAATTTATCATTTTGAAAATGAAGTAATGAAAAATCTACAAAGAGTCTTTCAGGCAAATAATAAGTTTTATAGCTGTTACATTCTCTTTCCCATTTCTGCTTTACATTGGATGAATTTACTGTTTAAAGGCCCATTTATGCTCCCTTACGTACGTAAATAGTGACGTCCGTTTCAAACATTGTCATGCGTTCCCATCTTCATACTTCCATGCATGTTTTCTGCTGCCATTGTTGTTAAGTCAATTTCTCCACTAGCGGGCGGTGCGAATGTGGTGGAAAAAGTTTTTAATGTACAATCTTTGCTGAATCAGGTGCATTGTGTGTTCAAAACAGCTAGTTTGTTAATATCGGTATGCTAGCATGTGACGTGGTGTGTAAAGCAAAACTCTCCGGCATCTCAAATGAACAAGTTGTACAGTGCGGTTTCTCAGCTTCGGGAGACTACTGTGCAGCGACAGCGTCAAAAATCTACTAGATGTCACTGTTTTAATAAACACATTTAAGAATGGAAAGTTACGTAGTTCGTCTTTTAAGCTCTGGTGTACAGAAAGTCGGCCACAGCTTCTCTGCTGTCCTCTTATATATTCTTTATAAGAGGTATGTCTTTTTACATCACTAATATTGTGCATTTCACGTTGGGAACATTGAAATATTACACTTGCGATGGTACTCACTTCTATTCCTCAGAACTTGTGGACATAAAATCAGGATAAATCAAGGCATCAAACCTCTTCTTTACCTGACATTACCTGACTTTTTCTCTTGTGTTCCTTCCTCTTCCTTTTAAAATATTTTAATATTAGCTTAATCGTCTAAAAAAATGCAATCAAGATTAAATCATTACAGAAAACTATAAAAACTTCTTTTTTTTCTTTTTTTTTTTGTAACTTCATCTGAAACAACACATAAAGGGAAAACTTTGTATAATTAACTAACATTGCCTTTTTTAAATTGGTCGTTACAGGCTTAAGCAAAATATTTATTATCCTTGCTCAGAAACCTTTCTCTCTGCCTTTTCTTCTCCCTTCACTCCGCTCTGTCACCTCCATGATGGTTCCTGTGGTGCCGCAACGCAAAGTGTCACATTTCATCAAGTACAATTTAACCATTTATGTAAATGTGTGCAAATATAGACTTAATGCTTATATGGATCTATTCATATAACATAATTAATATTTGTAACATCTGAAAAAAGCAAACATAATTCTGAAGGCATTTCAGAATTACCAAAGCCTTCTTTTATTTTGCCGTGGTACACCACGATCGTTTAAATATAGCAGAAATGCTACCATTGAATTTTGTTGTATAGCCTGATAAGTATCTTCAAGACAGTTTAAAAGGTCGTTAAGCTTGATGAAAGATTAAGATGAGGAGCATTTACATAGTATTTCACTATACTCTGTATGGGTGTTGATATGCCTTTCTCTCCCCAATCATGTCTTCTAATTAATCAAATGAGAAGGAATTAAAATACCGACAGCAAACATGGCTTGTTGTTTTAGGGCAGGTTTAGAATTAGGGCAGTTTCCATGCAAATACTCCATTAACTTATGGTAACTGCCAAAAAAATAAGAAATTAATATTTTTACATACATAAGTACATTTATTACAGTGCATTAAATGTATATTTGCATTATCACATATTTGATTTGTATTCAGTTTCTAGAAAACAAAACAAAACCTCAACTTGATGTAAAACTGTAATGTTGAAGTATGATACCAGGGGTTTTATAAAGCGGGACAGTGTCAAAGAAAAACCAAACATGCAAAGGACTGAGGAGTATCCACTTCAGCCGAATTTCATGCATTCATTCATGCATGCTTGCAGAATCTGTCTGTGCATGTTTACATGTGAATTTGATTATGTTCATCCTTGTGTCTTCTGTATAGAAATCAACAATAACATTATGACCCAAGGGAGCTTATTAAGCACAAGCCTCCCTATTGTAGCTATGTGGGTTTAAAAATAAGAGGCATGTGAGTGTGTGGGTGAACTTTTTCAGCTTACTCAGAGGGACTCAATTAAAATGAAAGTTGTTTTTTTCTGCTTCTCACCTGCAGTATAAGGACTCAGGTGCACACCTGAAGCATAGTGTGTGAGTATGTTGTGAGGACTTGCATCTATTTATGCAGTCATATTGTGATGACTCAACTTTCTCAAGTCCTCACAAAATAAATCATTAATTTTAGGATTAAAAGTTTGCTTAAGATAAAATGTGAAGTTTGGCTAGATTTATGGAGAGAGTGAGATGTCATCAGAAAATGAACAAGTGATAGAAACTCAGCTGGCTTTCTTTTTTAATCTCTATGGGGTCTCAAAACTTCAATTATACTTGAGGGGGGCAACAGATTATATGAGACCCAGTTGCTGGGCTTTACATCTTTAAAGTGGCACTACTGAACTTTGGCACATTTTCCCACTTTGGTGCCCCCTAACAAAGGCTAATTTGAATCTCTTGGTCTGTCACTATCTCTCTTTCTTACCCTCGCTTCCTATGAAAATGTCCTCTTGGGTTTCTTTGCTAAATCAACCTGTGTGTACTTTAAAAACAGAAAGTGTATTGTCTCACATGATCCCCGGGCTGCAAAAAAAGTTGTGAAATGCAGTTTGACAACCTCAGAATGCTGCATGGCAATGACAGCTCCAGGAATGTGCAGAATAAATGTCAATGTGCCATCAAAAAAAATCTGAAGCACCAAGTTTTAAGGTGAGAAACTTATGTAGTGTTTTTTGGTTAGGGTTAGAATTAGTTTATCATTATTTTTAGAATAAAAGTTAGGGTGAGTCATTCAGCTGTGATGGGTGTTTAGGGTAAACAATGGTGCTTTATATCAAAGCAGCTCCTTTAAATCCTGTAATCCATTGTTTTTAATGTGAAATTATTCACTGCTACTTTCACTTTTAGAAAAGATGTTTCAAAATAAATTTCCAGTGTTAAATTGAACAAGAAGTCAGGAACATCAGTGGAATCAGAACAAAGGCACAGTCAGCTTGTTTCCCTACAAAACCATAAGTGTTTCATTAGCTGGGCTATGATCCCTAAAGAGGGTGCAGTGTGCTATCACCGTGGGACAGCTGTAAAGCCATGTAGTGGAACGCACTACCACGGTGACATCATGCTAATTGGACTGTCAGCATGTTTGTTATAACACAAGAGAAAATTGGACAAAGGGACACATTCTGCTGTGGTAAAATCCACCCACAATGTTTGGCGCAGTGCAGCACCATGTTCAAAATGGAGAACATAACAGAAATGACTGGCTTTCTTATCTTCAGTATTGCACAGAGAAACTGTGCAAGATTACTGGCAGTCCAAAAGAGGAGAACAAAACAGAATTACTTCAATTCCTGAAGTTGCTTTTGTTTACATTTGTTTTGAACTCCCTCAAAATCTTTTTTTTTTTTTCCTCTGGAACATGAAGGAAAACATAATTTAAACATGTACTGGTGCAAATAAATATATGTAAATAAAATTACACCTGATAGAAATACTTCTATATAGTATTATAGTATAGTATAATATATATCTATTAAAGTTTCTTTGTAACATAAGTGCCTATCATGTTATCATCTAGCATGCATGGAGTTTTAGTAAGTAATATTTGACTAGTAACTTTAATAAATACCCCCCTTAAATGAGAAATTATGGCATGAAAACAAAGAAATTAGTCAACATGTCCAGTATCAGTAGTTTTATATAACAAGCTTAAAATTGTGAGAAGACAATATTTTGAAATGCAGTTGCTTTCTGTAATATGTTGGGAACTCCAACCAGTGAGCATCAAACTATTAAGTATATGACTATGTTAATATTCTAACACCACCACATGTCAATTTAACATCTAAAACTATGTACTTTTAACATTTGAACATAACCATTAGCAGCTGGAAGTAAAGTAGAAAAGCAAAAAATTGCAGATGTAGCCTAAAGCAGAAGTAGAAAGTTGAAAGAATGTCAAAAAGATGTGATTTGAACCAATAATCTTCGGTTTAAAGTTCAGGAGTTTAACTTGACTATTAACCTGTAAAAGCCTTCTGGTCTTTGTCAAGAGTGGAAAATAAAGTTTTCAAAAGCCTCGACACTTCACATTGTGACAGAATTATACAATAGTTACTGCAATACAATACAAAAGTATTTTGTCATAGAACGAAATGTGTATTTTACAATCCGTTGTGCACATTGGTTTTGAAACTGAATGTTGTATTTTCCTGTCTATTTTCATACTGCATTTTAACTCTGGTTAACATTTGATTTAAAAAAAAAAAAAAAAAAAAGCTAACAAAGGGGATAGAGAGTGTGTCTGCAAGATTTAAAGGACTGTGTTGACCCAATAAGCTGTTGATCCCCAGAAAGTAAGCGGAGCATGTAACTCATTTTTCCTCTAGAAGTCATTTTGGTTTTTTACCTCCTGGACAAACAAAGCACACAAGATTTAATCAGAAGATATTTAACATTGTTCTAAATTGAAGCAAAGAAAATGGACTCTTCATCCCTGCAAGTAGCCTCTTTACTTATGCTGCTGATGCAAGAAGACATTGTACTGTTAATTTGGAGATGGAGGCATACAGAAACCAGTGGGACTCCACTTTGCAGCTCTTGCACTTGAGACTCAAATGGCATTACTAACTCTGTAATCTAATCACAGACCAGTGTAGCAATGTGGTCCACAGCAGGAGCCCCAGGAAACTCTTGGGCATACAAGCAATTAATTAAGTTAATTGCATGGTTCACTTAATTGATTACCTTGTTATTTTTGCTTGCCTTGATAAGGCTCTGTTGCACAGTGAGATAATGTAGACATAATGTGAGTGTAGCATGCCTGGCTAAATGATGAATCGCTCACACTGATGTTTCACAATATTTATTGAGGAAAATCTTTGCAGTGAACAATGGGAAATGTGAACACACCATAAGAGCCATAGCAAAAGAGTAAATAAAACAGAAACATTTAATCACATACTTGCTACATGCAGGACTACATGCATTTTCTAAACCATTTAGCCTCAGATGTTTCAACTTTAAGGTTGAGCTACTAGCCTCTCTCTTCTTCTCTCCACTCTTCATCGCCCCACTCTGCGCTCCAGTTCGTTATCCATTTATTTACTTCCTCTCTCTGTCTTCCTAGTCTAATTTGTCCTAATATACCCTCATTTCTTCTTTTTCGCTCACACATCTCCATCCTTCTCTCTTTTTCACATTGTGCCACCATCCTTTTTTATTTCCTCAAATTCTTCTTCTCTTGTGTATATGGAAGATGTTTTTTCCTCCTTGCCTGATTCCCTGGTCTTACTCTTTCCCAGCTTTACCATGTTAAAAATGAAGAATGACATGTCTGCTTGATAGCTATAAAAATTTATGAACCAATGTCTTTTTTTTACCTTTAAGTTTTACCCTTAAGAATGGATGTATATATACACATAGTCATCACTGAATGATCATTAAGACAAGAGCTGCAAGTGCCATAACATCTTGCATTAAAACTCCATGTGTGTCTATTTCTGTCCAAAGGAGTACAACTAGGATTTTTCTTTTTAAAGTTATTTTCTATAAAACTTTCTCTTCATGCTCCATAATGCCTTGGTGAATAAGTAGCACCACCCACCTTACAGACACACCTTGATTTTTACACATCTTATAAAAGCCAATTACCACACTCCATCATGCTCCATGGCACCATTAAATGAGCTCATTAAAAACCTTTAGGATTACAAATCAAAGTAATTGCCTATTAGGATTTCCCTAATTGTTAAAATCTTCAAGGATCTGATGCTTTCTGGCTCAGTTTGCAGCACTGCATGGAGCCATATCGCTCTATATAGTTGTTTATTGGCTGCACCATTCTGATGATTGATGTGGACAAGCAGAAGCAGCAGGGATCAGATTTAGATTTACTCACAACAGTAAATACCACAGCTGAGGCAGACAGGAACAGGTAATGCAGAAAATAAAAGAGCTAAACTTATATCTATTTTGCTCTAAATTCTGCAGCTGTGGTACTTTACTTGGGCTTTAACTTGAGTGACATTACTTTCCATAAAAGTGATATTCTTTATGAATCAAAAGACTGTGGTGTATCAGCTAAGGCTGTTCTTTGGCTCAGTGATGATGTGAACTAAATGCAAAACTCAGGATGTCACTATGACAATGTGTACAAGCAGACATTCAACATTTGAAGCTAAACCCATATTCACCATCATACTGTAACACTAAGTGCTCTGTTTTGTAAAGCCCTTTTCAGACATAACATTAATAGTTTTGTCAATCTGTTAAAGTGACGCCATTTTTCTAGTCTGCAAAGGTAATGGGATTCATGATGTAAACTCGATATGTGCGATTCCTTAAGGCTGGACAGTGCATGAAGGCCAGTATAATGTTATAGTCTTTATAGTCACAGTCTTCTGACATGTCATGTCGTGTTATCATAATAATTTGTTCTGGCACACCAAGTGCACAGTGGTTAAGTGGTGGTAGCAGCAGACAGAAGTGGTTGAAAATGTTTAAACTTGTTGAAAATCACATTGCAAACATCTAACTGCACCCATTTACCTGCATAGTGTTTATTGGCCTGAGGAAATTCATACAATCTATTCAATTTTTCCACACTGTCAGCGCTGTTTGTTAAAAGAAAAGCTTCCATCACATAAAAGTCCTTCTTTCTCATTGGGTGAATGGACTATATTTTGTTAATTAGCCTATTGTGGATAAAACTAAGGTACAAAAAGGTTTGAACAGCGCTGTTATGTATTTATTATTCCAACCTGTTGGATTTCTCTGAACAGTTAATACATGTCAAATTAATCAACCAGTGTGTGCATGTACGTGATCAGCAGAAATGTTTTTGCACGTCCAAGTCAAGTCTCAAGTCCTATGTCTACAGTCCAAGTCAATCTTTAGCTTAAACTGACAAATGCTCTGTCCCTCTCCTCTGGACAACTATAATTATTATTATTATTTATTCAGATTAGTGAATATACTCTTTACATTATGTATCCAAGAGTTTTTAAAGTGTACAATCCCTGCATTAGTGAATCAGAAAATTTTTCAGGGGGTTGGAAAAACTTTGTAAATGAGTGCAAAAATGTTCATTTTAAAAACATTTTTTAATTAAATAATAAAATGATAAACAACAACTTTAAATAATTCAGACCCAATACTTGCAGGTCCAATAAACAACAGTTTATTTTTTACAGTGGGTCTAATCCCAGTTTAACATTATCATGGCTTAGTCACAGTTAAATGGAAATGTGTCCAGTAAATGTGTCCTTCTTCTGAACACATTCAGTGGAGCCAATCTAATGGAGCTAACATTACTTACATTATAGTACAAAGGTAGTAACAAGCTAACGTTCATGCCGCTGTGACACCTTGTTGCTGACACTGAAGTTAACATTAAGTTTTCATACCACAGTGACCAACCTCTCCAAATGTATTTTGGATGCATAAAGGTCGATATTGTGCTCTGCCTTCTCGGTCTGCAGGGTTGTTGTTGCAGTGATCGTCCTGTCTGGATGACTGGGGTCCTGCACTGCAGCCCTATGACTGTGGTGGAGACCCTGGGCTGCCATGATTGTGGTGGTTCCTGTGGTGGCGCCTGCTGATCATTAGGAGGCAGGCTCCAGGTGTGGACGGATCCCCAAAATAATGTAACAAAATATTGTAACATTACCTTTAATGTGCTTTATTGTTCAGCTGGTAAATGAGAAAGTGGGTCAGGAAGACGTCTGGATCGAACCTGGGTTGGGTGTATTTGTATGCTACATAGCAATGACACATAATCGGATCGAAACACGGGAGGCGACCAACGACAGCGACAGGTAAAACTCATTGCCACCCTGGTGAAACCGCACACATGGGACGTGACAAACAACAGCGAGGGCAGCAGTGTTTTGCATCGCGCTCTGAGATCGCTTTTCTCCAAGAAAGTTGATTGTTTATAATATTGGAGGGAATTTTGACATTTTCAAACCAGTCCATGGCAAAGTATGACGAATAAAGAGCCAGAAGATTTTGCAAAAATAGACAGCATCATGAATATAATCATCTCATGGCGGACCTCAGGTGTGATCCAGATAAATCCAGAATCAACATTTGGACAAATTCACCCTGGCGCCACGTGGCTGTGTTTTACTTACAGATAATCATTGTGTGAAGTATCGTAAAGTCTGGGAAAGTCAGGCACAACTAAAATGATCTGTTCTTCCATGTTGAAAGTGTTTGCAGACTGCACTGTCCAGCCTGCTTTCATTTGTCAGTCAATGAAGCCCTCGCTGATTGGTTGTAGTGCCATGCAACAGCAACTAAAATTGAGTCTACATGAAAGAGCACATTTCACATGCACAAATGTCACCTGTCGCTTGCTGGAGGAGGGCAGCGATTTATGGGCAAGACACACAGGGAGCGACCAACGATAGCGACACGCGAAACTCATCGCCACCCAGGTGAAACCGAATGCACGGGAAGGGACAAACAGTAGCAACAGTGGCTGTGTTGCGCATTGCGCTCTTGGATCGCTTTTCTCCAAGAAATAGGATTGGTTATGATATTGGAGGGAATTCTGACATTTTCAAACCAGTCCGTGACAGACAAGGCCTGAAGGATGAAGATTTTGCTCGTATCAAAATCTTGTTGACTGTACTGTACAAAAAAAGACAACAGGGCTCATCCTTTTTTACAAACAAGGAAACAGCGTGCTGAAAATCATTTGATGGCTGATCCAGATAAATTCAGAACCTCTTATTTACATCTCTATAACCTTTGCGTGAAGCATCGTAAAGTATGGGAAAGTCAAACACCGCTAAAATGATCTGTTCCTCCGTGTTGAAGGTGTTTGCCGACTGTCTAGTCTGCTCTTAGCTCATTGGTCAGTCCCTGAAGCCCCTTGCTGATTGGTTGTAGTGCCCAGCAACAAAAATTTTACATTTTTCTATTTTCTTGTGTTACGTCACATACCATCGTGTGCGCGCCTACGTGAACGAGTGAAACGTTTCACATGCACGAATGTCACTTGGCTGGAGGAGGGCAGCGATTTTCGCCTCATCGCAAGTTCCATAAGAAATGAATGGAGAAGGATGGTAAAATGGTCCCTATTTATATAGCGCTTTTATCCAAAGCGCTTTACATTATATATCACATTCACCCATTCACACACACACTGATGGCGGTAGCTGCCATGCAAGGCGCTCACCACGAACCATCAGGAGCAATTAGGGGTTCGGTGTCTTCCCAAAGGACACCTTGACATGAACTCAACTTGGTCGAGGATCGAACCGCTAACCCTGGGGTTACAAGACGACCGCTCTACCTTGCCGAGCCACGCCGAGAAGGAGCGACAGTGCCTCCCATGTGTCGAGCCCATAACTCCTCCAAATGTTGACTTTTAAAAGAAGCCATCAATTTTGCGTGCTGTTTCGACTAATCGATTTATTGACTAGTTGTGCACATCTCTAGTCCAAATGGATTTAAAGTATACATTTAAAACTTTTAAAAATTTCATGTTATTAGCATATTTACCAATTTAAATAAACTTTTAATCAACACTCTCACTCTCTAGCAAAAATGAAAAAAAGATAATACAAAAAAAAAAACACGAGAAATTGAAGCATGTTAGCAGCTAGTCCTTAGCAGTTGTCCAGGAAGACATGCCACTTTCAAAACACACCTGGATCTCGACCCTACAAAGCAGAGACGTTCACCCCAGAGGTGGCCTTGCTATACCTGTTAGACCCATGTGAGCTTAGAACAAGTACCTTAAAAGGTAAGTCTCACAGAATTAGATTTCTTTTACGGATTTTTTAAATTATTATTTTTATTTCTTTTTTAACGTTGTCTTTTCTTTGCTATATTATTTATTTGGAAATTTTGCAGTTTGTGTTTTATGTTTCAATCTCACCTTCAATAGGTTAAAAGTCTCTGCAGTGCCTAGGAATTATCTCTGTGGGCCAAGATCATTTGTACAAAATCTCAAGTTAATCCAACTTAACTTTGAAATTTGTCTGAAACATGAATCAAATGGCTGACAACGTTCCCAAAGTGAATTATCCAAATTGTTATATCTCTATGCAAAATTTTATTTAAATAAGTTAAGTGCTGTGTTCTCAGACCATCTTCCTTTGTACATGTTAAATGTCTTGTTACTTTACAGCTTGATATATCTATTTGCCCTTGGGCTTAGCTATGGAAGCACTGGCCTCTCTGAAACAGTGTAGTCATTTAAATAGTACAGTAAATCAAATTTTGCCACAGGGAATGGAAGCCCATTTTCTTAGCTTCTATAACAAAATATGGAGCATTGGTGCAATATATGGACATGCCTGTGGGTTTTCTACATTTTGTGAATAGGGCATGATAGAGATCTGTCTCAAGTTAACTTTTGTAGATTAATTACCACCTTGGCACTGAGTCATTAAGGGTAAATACTGTGTTTCAAGTCAGACTATTTTAGAAAACAACACTGCAGAGTGAATTGAACTGTTGCCCATCTAGGTCACATGCTGGAGTAAACACATACAACCTAAATATTCAGGAAGCACTGCTGAAGCATTAGTCCTGGTTGTATCTTAAAGGATCATGTCATGGTTAGATTCCCTTCACAGTTCTCCTGTGTTATTTCCATGTAGACTAGAGCAACAATTTGGACTTGGTTGACTGAAGCTACCTGAAACTTTTCTGGTTGGGAAATGTAGGCTGGCTGTTGTTGCTGGTGTCTGAATATAAGCCGGGGTAAAACACTGGAATACTTGTGGTTTCTTTAACATGAAATTAACCCCTTAAATCAGACATTTTTTACTGTTTGTGGATATATCATGTGCAAATTCACTTAACCAGCTTGCTTCCCGCCCCTGTTTACCCTCAGCTAGAATCTTTTGAAAACAGCACAATCAGTCACCTGATTTTCGGTGTCCTCCACTGCTGCTGCTGCTAGATGGCAACCATAATAGAAAACTATAAAAGGCCCCTACGTGATGACAGACTAATAACAGTTGATTTAAGCTGGGGCAGTCTGGGCAGCCTTTCCAAGTCATAATGGCTAATACAAATGCATGTCTAGGAGCCAATAGACAGGGGTCAATAATCATTGTTTATTGCCTTTATTAAATGAAAACAGCAAACGTTAATAAAACTGATCCTTTAGCATGTAAGTCAAATGCAGTTGAGGAAATAGCCCAAGCTGTAAAGTTCTCTGCTTTGCTTTAGGATAAATGAACCTGATAAATTCCCACGATCACATTTAAATCCTGATATTGATTGCAAGCTGTGTGTGAATTTGCAGCTTGCTCAATGATGGAGAAGATTGCAGTGAGAAAAAGAAAGAGTAGGTGAGGTAAGGGAGACCAGCTACAAAAAAAACAACAAAAGGACTACGAGGGATTCATTTCAGTAGAACGAATATCTGCTAAGTTGTCCTGGTATGTTTACTGTATATGCACAAAACAGACACATACACTTTGACTAAATCTATTCTACTTTCAGAGCAGAGCAGTAGTGTTGCAGAACGGTGTGAGCAGGATGGGACTAGTCTGCCGAAAATGGCTTGGAATGCTAATATACTCACAAATGGGTCAGAGGGAGCTAAATGAGAGTTAACTAGGCCTGGCTAATTATGAAGTACCCAAGTTTTTCACCAATCAGGCTCCAAGACTACAGAGGCCAGTGATCTGACTGGTTGTTGACAGGTTGGTAGCTAATTAGCGTGTAGTATATCAGCAGTTTCATGCAAGTGGGTCAGTGAGAGAGGACTGTAAATGGATGGGGAGCATCTTAAAGTATATTAAAAAAAAGACAAATCTGATCCTTTGTCTCAGTCTAGCTCTCTGTAGTTTCTCATCTATGACAGAATTCAGTCATCAAATTATTTTAAATTAAACCCTTGTGGAATTCATGTTGATTCACTTTGGTTCCATATCAATTATTTGGATTAATTGAACAAGTATTCCTCTAAAAAGCAAGATGAGACAAAACTTTTCACAATAAAAATTTGATCCTCGAGGGTAATTCTCCCCAGATAGTCAATAACAATACTGCATTTTGTTTAAGTTAACATGTACACATCCACTTTTTGTGGATTTAAACTCACAAGCTGTCAACCAGTCCTTGTGCCAACACTGCCATCTTTTGGTAGGGACTCACAGATGTTGTCCAAAGAAAAAGCTTCTCACAGGAATGTACTGTAGTTCATAACATTTGCACCACTGCTTAATCAAGCAGATAATGAGCAATAAGACTTGAGGCTGTCGGTGTGAGTGTTTCTGTCAAAACCTGTGAGAAGGGGATGCTTCAGTATAAATATTTATGCCTGGCAAACAGATCAATGGTGATTAAAAAGGTCAAGGGCAAATGATGATGGATGCTGTCTGCATGTATTGATAAATTTTGACCGCAGTAATGATTTACAAATACACACAAGCTCTTGGCACACACACGTAAGACAGCTGACCAAATGATAGGGACTAATTCATTGATCATGCTTAATCTGTCATAATTAATTCCATAGGAACAACTGTGATGAGAGCAAGTCTCCATTTAACAGATAAATTATTCAACATGTGGAAGAGGTGGACCAAAGATAAATGAGCTTGGGAGACTGGTGCAGCAGTCAAGAGCTGAGGCTAATTACAATCTTTTCTTGGAAACCAGCACAGGTTACTTACAGTTTAGAGTGTTTCCAAGCAAGTCTTAAATGTAATTTGGGGATCAAGTTAACACAACAGTTAACTTGGAAGTTAACTTAACAGTGGGGAAGCACAGAATTGTTTCAAACGAGTTTAAATTTATCCCGAAACTGTATACTTATTTGAGCCGTGTTCGTAATTTGGCAACTCGTTCATTTTTAGGTGGAAGGTAGCGCCCATGAATAGAATGAAATTTTATGTTCCTTAATTTTTCCCATTATTTCATATTTGTTAGAAACAAAACCTAAAATATCTCAGATTACACTTTTTATTAACAGATGGAAGAAACCCCTTTGGAAAAATGGATTTTATGTCATGAGGGCAATGTCATCAACTGCAGTCTTTGAGGCAAAATTTATGCAGTGCACTGTTTTGCATTTCACAATTTTTTTAATTTGAAACATGGCTTGAACTTTTTCAATGTACATTTTGTCACGTTATGTTGAATCACAGATATTTTATTGAATGGTGAGTAGTAATTTTATTCCTTTTTAACATAATTTATACATGCAGGCAAAAAGTAAGCTGCATACTATCAGATCCAGATATTTTATAATTGGGAGCATTTGTATTAATAAAAAAAAGAAAAACATCTCCACAAAACCTTTGACAGATTAAATACATGTCACAAATCCGACATAATCCATTTACACTCCTAAATATTAGGAATATTAGTCAAAGCCGTCCTATGTGTTGCAACACTTGAAAGAAGTTTTCTTTTTCTAGGTTTGTAAAATTTCTCATTTCAAAAGCTCTGAGCCATTCAAGAACACGATCGGTTTTGATTTCTCAACTTTGCAAAAAGCCCCTTCTGCCCACATGTGGCTTTCATATATTTAAAAAAAAGAGAGAGAGAAAAAAAAAAGACATCAGCAGGGGGCCACTGACGCTTGGCATACGCAATACAGTAAAGCACTGGTAAACAAACCTCTGGGAGCTTGTTAACCCTCACAAGTGAGGATGGGAATATGAGTGTCAAGAATATGAGTTGCAGCTTAACAAGCTGTACATTTAGCTGTACTTCTGATCAGACTTTAACAAGACTTTTTAAACATAACAATGCCTTTCTCTTCAGTGCTGCAACTGAATTAAACTGCAGTCCACTGAGTTTCATAATGTTGCTCAAGAAATCATCACAGACACAATCCTGATTTATTTTAACGGCTGTCTTGCTTTAAGCCCAAACGGACGCAGAGTTATCAGAAGAAAGTTTCTCTGCAAAGTGGGCAGGTGGACTTGTTACTGGAAGTGAACCATTTGTACTGTAAAGAGAGGAGAGAAATTATCCATAAGTCAATACAACTTGCATCTGATCTTGTAATGACTAAATTAGAAGATTAAAACTTATTCTTGAATGTGAAGATGTACGAATGGTTTGATTTGACATCTGAAGATAGTATATACGCATATCTCACCAAACAGGCTGAGTGGAATTTCTTCTTGCAGGTGCGACAAGCCTTCTTAGGGAGAGAGTAGTTGGAGCCATGGATAACTGAGAAGCAGATCATGCAGTCCTCTATTCCTTCAAAGCGCTTATCAACATTGTTCTTCCACAGAGCCAGGCCCTCCATTATACTGCCATTCTGCACACACAAAAACATGGTTATACTTCCCTGAATGGTTTCAATCCTCATCTCTTCACAACCCCTTCACCGTTACTGCTCTTAAAATACAACTCAAGCAATAAAATCTCGATCTGGAAAATGAGTCCATACTTACTGAAAAAAATGCTAATAATCAGAACAACTGCTTGTGTCTCTACCTGATGTGTGAGATAGGTGCTCAGCTGCAGCATCCAGTTCCTCCACTGCTGTACAGCAACACCCACACGCCTCCCACTCTCTACAGCTATGGTGCCTAGAGGGTAGTTCTGTGGCAGCTGAATTA
The DNA here is from genome assembly GCA_037177495.1 of Rhadinocentrus ornatus. Lineage (NCBI taxonomy): Eukaryota > Metazoa > Chordata > Actinopteri > Atheriniformes > Melanotaeniidae > Rhadinocentrus > Rhadinocentrus ornatus. The sequence continues at coordinate 10,886,477 of JBAMHW010000017.1, forward strand.
CCAACTCGATGTAGATGTCATCCACAGAATAGGTAGCAATCACTTCTCGTGCTGCTGAACGGGCCTTGACCTGTGCCAAGAAGATAAATTGCTTTACTGATGTGACTCAGGGGTCTTTTAGTCAAATAATCAGACATCCATTTTACAATTAAAGGCCAGGATTGCACTTGATTAACTAAATCCTTTCCTCCAGAATTGAGAGTCCATTAGGTTCTATAGAATCTATTATAATAATATTATATAAATAGAATCCATTGTTGGTGCATCATTATGCTGCAAATGTAAAGCAGGTGTTGCACTTAGCTTCCATTAAAAGTTTAATATTGCTCATTTTGTTTGTCACTGACTAGAAGGAAATAACTTTTTTCTCTAAACTGTGCCTAGTTTAGAGAAGACAACATATTGGAGATTTTTTTTTTTATTAAGGAAAAAAAACTGCACTATATATGCTAACTTACAGTCATGCTGTCAAACATCTGAGTGCTGGTCTGGACCGAGGAGATCTCCTGGGCTGAGAGGACAGGGCTGACATATTTAATAGTGAACTTTTCTACAGCTGCGCTCACTCTCTTCTCCTGGCTGTTCCACCACAATCGCACCATGGCAGGCAGGTCTTGAACTGTGCTGTAGTACACACTGCAAGCCAGGTGAGGGAGCTCCCACTCAACACCGTAGCTCTCTAGCAAAAATGGGGGAGGAAAAGAAATTTTTGAACATGAAGAATTGAAGCATGTTATTGTTTCAGAGGATGTGTAGGTGTGTGTGCATTACTTACTGTCAACTGTCAGAAACAGACTCTCTGAAAAGAAAGTTTTGTCCTTAGTCTCTGACCCTTGACCTGGGTAGGCTGGGTTCTCAGGCATCAGTTTGAAAAGATGGAGGAGCAGCTTGTTAAGGCTGCAGCTTCTCTTAAGGTACTGCGCATAATGGGCACGTAACTAGAGACATAAAAGAGCTTTCAGCACTGTGACAGCATCAGCATTCCTCCTCTCCTAAAAATCTACTTTCTGTGCAGAACTAGTCAATCGTGATTGATCATGACTCACATGAGAAGGTGAGGATTTGAAGAAAGTGAGAAGTAGCTTCCACGCCAGCAAATATCCAAGGATGCAGGAGTATTCCACACTGAGAGGCTGGACCACTGCGAACTCGCCTACCTGAACCCCTGCCATGATATTATCACACAGCTCTTCACAGGTAGAAAGAATGGTCATGAGTGATGCTGGAGGAGAGCTGAGAGGAAACATGCAACCATAAAAAACGTTTTAAAACATGAGCTGTGCAAACAACATGATCTAACACCACCGATATTACCACGCCGACTTACAGAGATGGCTCATCTCTATCATCATCGGACTTATTGGTGTCTCCTTCTCCATCACACTCGGGCAGCTGAGGCATGACCCTGTGTTAATCACACATAAACAGCATTTTCATCTTTGCTTATTTTATATGTTGTGTGAATATTAGCCACAGAAACCTTAAGAAATCATGGCAGGAAATCAGTTCCAAAGAAAGTTGGGATGCTGTGTAAAATGTATATAAAAACAACATGCAATTATGTGTTAATCTCAACTAAAATATTTTGTGTGCGAAACTTTAAATATTTAAAGTTAGATGTTTGTGGTCTTAAGGAATAAAAAGGCATTATTTTGTCAAGGACTTGGAAAAACACTCAGAATTCATTCTTCATGACTGTTTTCAACCAGAGATGCAGCTTAAAGATGTATCATGCAAAGAAGAAAACAGAGTGTGTGAACATTGTACCATTCTAACTGGACCACAGCAAAATGGAAAACTGTTGTGCTTTCAACATTGGTAAACATCTGGAGACTTGGGCTCCTAAAATCACTGACCAAGTTCGTAACCTTGGAGTGTTGATAGACTCAGATCTGACTTTCAACAGCCACATCAAAGCTGTCACTACGACAGCTTTTTACCAGCATCAACAGGATTATAAGTTTAGTCTCCCAGAAAGACCAAGAGAAACTCATCCATGCATTCATCTCCAGAAGACTTAAATTACTGTAATGGTCTTTTAGCAGGGCTTCCTAAAAAGTGCATTGAACATCTGCAGCTCATCCAAAATGCTACTGCTATAGTTTTAACCAGGATTAAGAGATCTGAACACATCACACCAGTTTTTAAATCTTTACGCTGGCTTCCAGTCAGTCACAGAATAGATAAAACCCTTCTGATTGTTTTCAAATACCGAACGGTTTAGGCCCAGAATACATCTGGTATATGTTCAGAGAATATAAACCTAGCAAAGCTCTCAGATCCAAAGTTTCTGGTCAACTAGTCCAGACCACACATGGAGAAGCAGCATTTAGCTGTTATGCTGCAAACAAGTGGAACAAACTGCCAGTGGAGATTAAACTTTCACCAA